>OX465099.1:17107472-17200229 GCA_949987625.1 Chalcis sispes
ATTTTTTTTTTAGTGAGATCTACATTTTATGAAATAATAAAGGCGGAAAACTTATACCGTTGATGTTCGCGTTGATGCCAGGTTGTTTTAATCAATGTTTAACAAACTTTATTGTTATTGTAACATAATTTGTTTAATAACAATCATTCTAACGAATAAATATATCACAAATTTACTATGTCTAGTATATCTATTTTTATTTGAAAAAAGCAGGCATGCAATAAATTTTAATAATTTACCGTTAGGACATTTATATTTTACTGATAGGCTACTGCAAATCTACTAACCATTGAATGAAATATGCATTAAATATTGGTTAGCTACAAGCTGCATTAATATAGAAAGATTAATGAGCTAATAATAATTCAATGTAACTATACGTCTATAATAAATAATTATTAATATGTTTAAATATCTAGAATTAAAATACGATGGATAACATATAATCGAATATCCTTTTTTTATTAATTTCTTTCAATATTCTTAACTACAAAAAACTAAATTTAATTAAAATTCCAGTCACTGAAGATAAATTAAAATAATTTTTTGTGTAATTAAAATTTTTTTTTCAATTTCAATTAAATCCACATAAAATATTCGATTTATTATAAAATAAATCGAATAAAAACCAATTATCACACAATTATTTTTACATAAATATAAAATTAAACGCGGAAACTATGCGAGAGAAATTTAAAATTAAATTTAAATTCAGCGATACACGTTTATCAGTAAAAAATAAATAAATAAATACATAAAAAAAAAGCTTCCGCTAAAAAATCGATAGACAACTTAACATTCCCAATTACAAAATATACATTTTAATTGAAAAAGAAGCGATTCATCAAAATAAAATAAAAAACAAGTTTACAGTAGCGGGAAGCAAACAAAAAAAAAACAGAAATGAAAAACAAAATAAAACAAGAAAGAAAAACAAAAACAAAAAAAATGCACTCAACGGCAGCCCTCGTGTAACAAATAATAGGTAAACGTTGCTGGGGCGGACGAACTCATATATAGACAAATACTCGTACATATATACGTACGTGTACATACATACAAATACAAAAGCGTGCGACTATCCATCGCGCGATGATTGGGTAGTTAAAAAAGGTTAGGAGGCCCAGAGCGGTTTACAGTCAGCCCACGTACGAACGGTTGAAATAAAGAGGAAGAAGCGCTATGAGAGAGAAAGAAAAAAAAAATTGCCGAGAATTTTTCTCTCCCTTCCCTTTCCCTTTTTATGAAAGCTCTGAGCGCGAGGAGTTAGAGAACGACGAGTAACCGCGAAAACGCGCGAGGTTAAAGTGAAAGATAAAGAGTAAGTAGTAAAAAAAAAGATGAGAGAAAAAGAGAGGGTAAACGTATATCCATGAAAAACCGATGACTCTTCTCGTTTTGACGAAGAGAAATTTTTCGAGCTCTGTGTGTGTGTACGTATTATGTATGTGGGTATGAGTGGAAAGAAGCATTATTATACGCAGGTTTAGTCGGGTCGGCGTAAAAAAAAAAACGAGAGGTACGGATACGTATACACACGCACGCGCACGCACATACACACACACACGCGCACGCACGCACGCGCACACACACACACACACACACATATAATTGCTAAAACTGAACACCAAATAAGGTTTTTCTTTAAATTTTTTACCTCCGTTGTGTTTACGTTTTTTTTTTTTCGCCGATGTTTGGAAGATGCTCAACGATAATTTTCGCTTGCTTTTTTTTTCTATGCTATGTTCGAGCTTTCTATTAACGATTCTCACATTTAATCAAATTATTTTGCATTGTAAAAAATTTGAATGGACTCGAATTATTGTTATCCGCTATAACTTATCGATTTATGATGGTGAAATGCTGATAACGCAGTAATCAAGTTTAACGAAAATTGAATACATCATAATTAAAAATTATTGACTTTATTCGATTATCCTTTTAACATTAAATGCAACAATGTATTTTAACTATTAAAAATACCTTTTATGCATTAATAAAATCAAAATATTGAATTTTTTTAATCGCCAAACGAAAAGAAGCTTAATTGATACGCATCTAAAGTTTCGGAAATAATGTCAGTAAATGCAAAATGATTTAATTTAATAAAATATATTACTTTAAACAAGAGAGTTGCAACATTTTAATGAAATTAGAGTTTCAGCGTGACCGGAGTAAGAAGTTACACTTATCTCTCGCTCTCATTCTCTCTCTATTCGCGTGATTACTCTGAAAGTTAAAGTGAAGCTGTGTGCTCTTCATTAAAAAATTTTCGTAAGCCGAAACATTTCATAAAAAAAAGAAAAGACCAACGCGGCGTTATACAGCAAAGTATCGTAAAAAAAAAAAGAAGTTATGTTTTATCGTGAGCATTACTCTCTTTTCAACTCTAAGAATAAAAAGAAAAGAAAAAGGTAGTATTTCTAGTTCTAACTCGATTATTGCACCAAATCTGTGACGACATTTACATACTCGTACTTGTCTTACCGTGTACGACTTATTCTATTTGAGGCACAGAAATAAACGGCGTAAGTTTTAAGTACGTCGCTTTTTTTTCTGTTAACGATCTTGCATTTATGTAAGCTCGTCGTTCGTCTCGTCAATTATTTGATGAAAAATAAGCGATAAGAAAATTTTCCACGCGTGAATTTTAACGCACTAAGAGAAAACTCGAAATCCTCGATTCTCTCGAATTTTCAAAAGACAGACACACAGAAAATTTGCTCGAAATATAAGACCGAATTAAGAGCAATTAATCCCCAAGGGCTCTTTTTTTATCAAAGGTAGCGAGCCGCTCTCTCTCTCTTTCTCTCTCTCTCTCTTCCTTTCTCGCATACGCGTCTCACAACGTAGAATCACATCACGGCGTTTCAATTCACGGCTCATCTTCAAAGCCTCGTGATATCTTTTGTTTTTTTCTAAAAAGAGTGAATCCGAGCGAACTGAATAAACGGACGATAACGGGTGAGTGAAAACGAAGAACGAGTTAACAGGGAATGATCTTTGGACTGGAAAAGAGACAGAGAAAGATGCCTAAGCACATACACACATACATAATATTCATAGTGAGGAGGGCTCACCTAGAGATGCGTATCGATCGGTTGCGTAAAGCAAAGCGGCGTTAGAGCGTCGTGGACTTCGCTTCTTCCTTTTCCTTTCCTCCTTCCGTTTACTTTATTTATTTTTTCGGATTATACTTATTACATATGTATATATATATTTGTGTGTGTATATATATATATATATATATATATCTTGGTATCACTGATTTAAAATCAACGGTGTAACAAACAACTAAAACGTCAGCAACTTTTTTTTTTTTGTTTAACTACGGCGACTATATAACAGCAATAAAAAAAAATCGTCGCACAAACGCCTTTTGTTTATATATCTCCTTTATTATTTCTCACACGCGGCAGTATATCCCGATGAAACTACTTTATTTCTCTTTCTCTCTCTCTCTCTCTCTCTCTCGCACTTATTATTTAGCCAAAGAGCTACTCGTGCGTGTATGTATACGTGTTTACTTTTTCTTGTATCTCAGATTTTCAACAATAAGCACACGAGTTACACTTTCCGGTTTATTAAGCGCAGCTTACGCACTTTTAAGATCGGCGAATTTTCGAGGTGAACTGGGGAAGGATGAGGATTGAGGGAGCACAAATACGATATTATTATTATATCGTTGTAAACGGAAAAAAACTCCGTACAGCCTTTTACGCTATTAAAACTGACAACGATCGGCTATCTATCTCGTCGATCATCCACGCGTTATACAAACACATATACATATCAAACACGCGCTAGCACCCCGTAGGTTAGACACAAAACAATAATATACATCACTTTAACAATATGTATCCATTGAATCTTTATATCCAATAAGGATATACCTCGTGAACTCGGACATACGCCAAATACCGAATACGAGAGATGATTGATTCACACGCGCGTTAGATATTATAGATTAAAACAAAAAAAAACAACTGAAAATTATATTTTCGTTAAATCGAATATATAGATATATATAAATGTGTAAATATGCATATATATGTACATATCGGTGGTGTGTATACACGCGGTGTGATATGATACGGCGCGTTATATAAAGCTTCTGGAGTGTCCGACGGAAATCAACGAACTGCCATACGTCAGCGCAACATCAACTCTCTCTCTTTCTGATCGCGAGCGAGCGCGCGCGCGCCTTCTCCTTCCCACCTACTCTTGCCGCCGACGCCGTTGACGCCGCTATTCTCTCTCCCTCTCCAGGAGCTAACGCGCGCGCGCCTTCGTTCTCTCTATCCCTCCTCCTGCCGACCGAGTCGCTGATGCCTGGTTTCGTCCTAGCGGCATATAGTACTCATCTTCTAGCGTGGATATTGGATATGTGCGTGCGCGCGCGTGTGTGTGTGTGTGTATGTGTGCTCGTAGGGGTATAGTTTCAGCTTCTGTCCTGCTTAAAGGCTAAGAGGAAGATAGGGTGGAGGGAAAAGAGATCGCTGTGTATAGGCTCACGCCTGCCTGGAATTTCGTTCCCACCCTTGGCGCGACGGACTTGCCAAAGCGTCGATGATTCTTCGGGAGATGTATATGAGTGTTCCTTTTTTTCCTCTTATGAGATAAAGAGCTAATTATGATGTATGCGCGTTTAGGATGTTCTTCTCTTGAGCAATTTGCGTTAACTTACGTTTTACAGCGAGTCGTTGCTTTGATTTTGTAGTAAATATAGTCTAAGCCTCCTTTTGAAAATATTATGTTATTGGCAACGAATATTCGATTTTTTATTTTTATTTGATCAATTTTTTTATTTGAATAACTTACTGGCGACCGAATATTTAAAAATAATATCATACAATAATTATGCGAATAATACACAGTATAATTATTTATTTATACTAAAATTTATATACTATATAGAATAAGCTACTTATATGTAATATAAATATATATTCCATTTCAACTATTAATGGAAAATTAAACTTATGAATAGATAATTCAGTTTAATAAAATAGTTTTTATTTAAGAAAATAACAATAAATTAATAACGCATATTGTTTAATTTAATTCATTTCGCAATTTCCTATATGCATCCTCTACAATTCTTCAAAATTATGTCACTTTTATAAATAATTTATAACAAATTTACGTAACAAAAGCTTTTATCTTAAAGCATTAATGATTAATGTTGCAACTATGTCAAATAATTTTTAATATCTTAATTTTTTTCTCGTTATTTTATTTTATTTTTTTTTTTATTTTATTTATTAGGTTAATTATTTTTGTATTTTTTTAAACAAATTCCACGAGCAACTTGATCAAGCCACTTACAAAGAAAAAAAAAAAAGACAATCATTGATTTAAACAAAAATATTTTTCTCTTTTTTCTTTCGCGTTAAAATAGACTAAAAGCTAAGTAAAAATTCCTTTGCAAAAGCTTGCACGTTGTAATCAGTCTAGAGAGACAGAGAGAGAGAGAAAGAGAGAAAGACGCTAAGACGTCGACGAGGAAGAATGAAAATCGTGACGACGACGCAGAGTTGCTTCATCAACGTGCACTTTCTTCTTTTTGTCTAAGCCCGACATACACACACACAGACACATACACAGAAACACACACACACACACACACACATACACACACACACTCGCACTCGCACTCGCACTCGCACTCGCACTCGCACTCGCACACGCACGCACGCACGCACGCACGCATACACGCAAAATCAATCGTTGAATTACATATTAACGTAAAAATGAAATTATTACCTTTAAAGAAGACTTTACAATTGAATGATAAATGCGAAAATTTTACGTGACAACGAAAAGAATTAAAACATTTTTTATAAACCCGATAGACGTTTCATTTACGTAAAAGTTCATTAAATTCCGAGGTTACGTCTCCCTTTTTTTTTTGTTTTTCACTCGATGTGATTAAAAATCGATGCACACGACGTATATACTGTTACGCTTCGAGCTCGCCTTAATTTTCATCGTAAATCAATCTACGCACGAAAAACCCAAACCCAACGTCGTAGCCGAATTTTTTTCTTTTTTTTCTTTTCAAATATTTCAATACAAAATACGTATTTTATCAACGGTATGAGTGAAAGACAGGTAAATAATCGAAGGGTAGGATATTGATTATCTTTTTTATGTATGCAATCGAACTCCGAACGGAACGCGAATTATACGCATCCTAGCTCGCGAGCTGCATTACTTTCCTCTTTATATATATATATATATATATATATATATATATATATATATATATATATATATATATATATATATATATATATATATATTCATGAGAAATCTTTAATACCACAGGATAGCGATAAAAGGTAACCGCACGTCTTTCGCATCGGCCTTTTTCATTTCGTGCGATCTTTGTGAATGCTGCTCTAGTCTTTGCCGCGATGCTCTTTACTTCACTTTAACGTATCCTTTTATTCCTCTCTCGCTCGCGTTCTTTTATCACAACTTTTTATTCGTTAGACTACCCTTCCTTACGTTCCTTTTTTTTCTTTTCTTTTTATTTTACGATTAACTTTGCCTTTTCCCCTTGTTCGGGTTACCGAATAACTGTCTTCCTTCCGATGCTTTTAAATTCCTTTAGATAGAGAGCAGTTGATTTTATAAGTCTTCAAAGCCTTTGAATTATATCATTTGATTATGAAAATTGTAAAATAATAGACTTCTAAAAAAATGATTTTCGATATTGTTAAATTTATTCATTTTCTCTTTCAGTCGATCGTTTTTAAAGATAAAATTATTGAAAAAAAAAAATCCAATTTTTATTGAGTATATGTATGATATGAAGATAAAAATCACCAGAATAAAGAAATCTTCCCGCTGATTCCCAATAATATCTTTTCACGTAGAATATTCCCATGTTACTTTGTCTAAAAAGTGTTACAGAATAGAATTACACAAAGTGTAACCCTTACGGATTCAAAGAAAAAAGAGAGACAGACAGAGAGAGAGAATTGATGAGACTGACGAAGAGAAAACGAGGATACTTAAATTTTTTATTACCGCCGCACTAATAATCCCGGCGGAGTGATCGTATGCGGAAAATAAAATGTCGACGCGTATAATTTTCACGAAGGTAAAAATATTGAATGCGGTAACAGTAGTCTTTTTTTTCTTTTCTCTGTTTCTCGTTTCTTTTTAACGACAAATAGCTTAAATTGTATTTAAAAGTCTTTATTTTAAATGTGCTTTATAAAGTAGTACGCATTCACTTTTGTTCTTAATTTTTTATAAATTATAAGAAAAAAAAGCCATTTTCTCGAAAAATTAATATTTACTCGTACATTAGCATTCTGATGTTTAAAGTAGTATAAACTATAACTTACAAAAATATTTTCCCCCTATAAATTGATGAACATTAAAAAAATTTACGCAGTCATTCGAAATAATCGATATTTCTTATTTCTCACATTTAACAAACGCAAACTGCTTCGAATTAATAAACGTAACATAAGCGTATACAAAACGCGCCATTATATTAAATCGACGGAAATTCTTCGGGTCTCGTAAATCAGAGCACAATGCGCGCGTACACGCGTTATAGAGCAATAATGCAACTACAATCAACACGTCGTTACTCGTAATTACGATTGATATTCAAGTCTTCGTCACGATGCGTCGGTGCAATTATCATACATCTACATATCAAAATTTATTCCCTATCAGTTTTGTAACGTACGTTAGCTCGCGACATCGAAATGCATTAATCAAAGTAGTAGATCGCTAAGTTTATACTTTAAAAGAAGAAACGTTCTAGTCTTAATACGTGAATTGTGATAAGTACAACTTTAGAAATAATACAGAATTATAGTTTTTTAACTAACAGCCTGGCAGATGTTAAAAAGGAAAAAAGCAGCGGGTATCGACGGTATACCAAATGAAGTATGGGTGCACGGGGGGCAAAACTTAAAGGACAAATTAGTTTATATAATAGGTAAAGTTTAGGACGGTGCCCAAGGAAAAGTTGCCCGAGGATTGAAAAACAGGAATCATTATACCTTTGCACAAAAAGGGAAACCTAAATGTGGTGAATTATAGAGACATATCCCTATTATCCAATGCGTACAAACTTTACACGGAAGTAATTAGAAGGCGGTTAGAGAAAAAAGTAGAAGAAAAAAGATTATTTTCCGAAGGGCAAGCAGGTTTCAGAAAAAGAAGATCTACGTTAGATAATATTTTTATATTGAACCATATCGTGCAGAAGGCGAAATGCGGTAAAAAAAAAGATATGTGCGATGTTCGTGGATTTCAAGGCTGCTTTTAACACAGTGCACAGAAGTATTTTATGGAGTTTTCTTAAAAAAATGAACATTAGTAATTATTTAATTGAAAGACTTAAAGGTATTTATGAAGAAACGAAAGTGAGAGTGAGGATAGGTCAAAAGCTATTAAAGGAATTCTGGATAACGAAGGGGATGAGACAGGGGTGTGTGCTGAGTCCAATCATACTCTCCTTATATATAGCCGGGTTAGAAGACGAATTTAGGAAAAGAAATGTAGGGAAGTGTAGAGAATAGGTAGGGTAAGAATATGGTCTTTAGCGTATGCAGATGATATTTTAGTGGTGGCAGAGAATAGAGAAGCGTTGTTAGATATGTGTGACACTTTAAAAAGATTCATAAATAAGAGAAAGTTAATTCTTAGTGCTGAAAAAACAAAAATACTAGTGTTTAATAGAAGGAAAAATAGTAAAATAGAAAAGTGAAATTGGAGAAAGAGGTCATCGAAGAACTCAAGGTTTTTTAATATTTAGGATTTGTTTTGAACTACGAGAGCAATTACAAAGATCATATTAAGGAGCTAAAGAATAAAGGCATTATAGCAGCAAAAAAATTTGGAGATTAGGAGAAAAAAGATATAAAGGGGATTTTAAAAAAAGAATGATGCTGTTTAATTATTTGGTTAGAAGTACAATGGAATATGAAGTAGAAATATGGAGATGGGCAGAAAAAGAAGGTTTGGAAAAGATACAAATAAACTACAGAGGATGGATATTAAAAATAGATTACTGAACTCCGAAATACATTGCATATAAGGAAACGCACACAAAAAAAGTTAGTGCTAAAGTTGGGAACTAAAGCAATTAGATTTTACGAAAAAATTGCGCTACTTCAGGAAAATAGACTATGCAGAATTTATTGGGAAGAAAAAGGGAAGGGAAAATTAAGTGATCTGTACAGTACTGAAAGAGATAAGTACTATAACGAGGCAGGTTTCAGCTATTTATATATATGGAATGAAATATGCCAGAAAAATAAAGTTGAAAACATAGTGCAGAAAATAAAAATTGATATTGAAGAGCAAATATTAAGTGTTAAAATAAACGAGTCCAGGTATAATAAACACTATAAAAGTATTATCGAAAATAAACTGCCAAGATATTTAGATAATAAAAACGGGGAAAAATGTTGTTTATCTTGGCGAGAGTCAGATGTGGTAACTTCGAAAATGCGAATAAATATTGGCTTAAGGACGTAGATAGGTTATGTTTATTATGGGGTTCATTTGATCACTACTTATATGAGTACGAGAAAACTATTGAATGGACGGAAAATTTACTGGGAAAAATATGATAAGTTCAACGAACTTAATAGGAGGCGGGTAATAAAGTAATTGCAGCCGTGATCTGGACAATTGAAAACGTGATAAAATGCGAAGTTGAAGCGGAGAAAGAAAAATGTAAGAAAATGTGAAAGGTAATTATAAAACGCGAGGTATAATAAGAATGAATGCGGAGACGCAGGTGTGGATGTAAGTGTGAAGAATTTTACAGCGCAAGTGTGAGATATAGGTGTATCTTAGCAGCGTATTGTAGTAAGTATATGCGTTTTATGTAATTTAAAGTGAAGAAATTGCATTAAAAAAAACCCAGATAAGTGGGAATGGTAGAAAGGCATTAAAAAAAAAAAAAAAACTATAAAAACTAAAAAGTTATTTATTTATTGATTTATTTAAAATGATTTAAAATTAGAATAAAGCTAAGGTAAAATAAAATTAAATCAAATTTATTTCGGTAAAATAGATTATGTTATATTTAGTATAAGAAGTTTATTATTATTATAATTACAATTTTGGTTAATTGATGTGAAATCTAAGTCTAGTGAAAGAGGATGGTCGGCGCATGTATGTGAGAGAAGTAGTATGTAATACCCAAGTCCATTTCTGGGCCAATAAGCCAAAATAAAGAAATATTGTAAAAAAAAATAGTTTTTTAAGTAAGACATCCGCACAATTTTTTCTCACGTTCTCGTTGCTATTATTAATTTTTAACAATTATCGCTTGTTGAAGAATAAGCGCCAGATATAATTATCTCAAGTACCACAAAATATAAATTCGGTCCTTCCTTTTGGAATCTACAATTTTCTTGTCTCAAAATTTTTTTCTCCAATTCACCGTTATCTACCTGCACCTTCTTCTTGAGGTTTTAAAATTTTTTATTTTGCATTTTTTTTTTTTTTTTTCTGAATGCACAACATGTCGAGAGTATTGTGTCAAAATTTCAAGTACATCAGAGCAAAACTAATGAAGATACAGCGTTTCAAGCGACCGGCCCTCATGCTCGATTTGTGAGTATAAGAAACTTTAAATTGATTTTCCCGACAACGTCATTTTTGAAGTTCGTGAACATTATAACTCAAGATCTACTTAACCGATTCTTTTCAAATTTTGAACACTATTTCTACACATAAATCAACAGGTAATCAGAGAGAGTTTTTTTGTTTTAACATTTTCTTCCATTTTATAATAACAAATTCACCGAAATTTTTTCAGCAAAAATCGCGTTTTTCACTTTCAAATGCTGCTAAAAATAAAAAAATCGAAAAAAAACTCTCTCTGACAACCTAGGGAAACTTATCACCTTTTAAATGCATTTCGATTTTTTTGTTTCAATGATCCGGTAACGAGTTATGAAGTTCACCACATAACAACTTTTTGTCGAAGCATCTCCGGAGATTCGCTGTCACGGACTTATTTGATATTTTTGGTTGAAATTTTTTCCAAAAATACTTCAGATGTTAAACTATAACGTGTATATGAAATAAATAAACCAACATTATTCATATATCTCCAGAAAAAAATAATGAAAATATGCCTTTCTTTCGCCCTTAAAACCTTACCCCCCCCCTTAATTTTTCCTTTTTTCAGTCTCTCTCTTTCTCTCTCGCTCTCTCTATTTTTTTCTTTCTTTCTTTCTCTCTTCGCAATGTCATTTACTAGTTTCTTCCCTTCAATTTCTATTTTTACTTTCTTTTCTATTAGCAATTCTTTCTCTTTCTCTCTTTTCTTTTTCTCTTTTTCCGCTATTCTTTTATCTGAAAATGTTCCGCGCCCGCGCACGCGTCAGTCCGTCATGAGATCGAAGATGCAAAGGATTAGAGAAGCAACTCACCGGGAGAAACGGCAAAACAAAGGGTCAAAGTGTATACACTACGTCGGTTATATCCCCCAAGGTGCTGCAGGTAATCGCAGGGTTGCTTTATTTCTTCTTCTTTTTTCCTTAACCCAGCGCATTTTATGTATTTCTTAGGTATATACCTACGAGGTTACGGAATGGCAACACAGATGAACGCTATCATTTTATCGAGGAACGCATTACAGCAGCTGACCTTCCTTCGCTCGTATAAATTCTCCTCGAAAAGGTTGAGCTTTTTTCCTTTTTTTTTCTTACCTTCCTTTTCCTCGTCAGTCTCTATTCATATCTATGTATATAAGATCTTCGTTTTATTATTATTTTTTTTCGATCAATTTTGTTTTTATTCGTTTATTTTTCAAGAGCGAAAAACGACTTTTTCTTTAGTCATTTGGCAACGGTTAGCGCTGCTTTTGTTTAGAGATATCGAATTTTTTTTTATCTTTTTTCGAAAAGAAAATTGTTTGCGTTAAAAACTAAAGGAAGGCAAGCTTTGTGCTCGAAAAAAAAGAAGGATTGTAGTTTTTACCTTTTTTAATCTTTTGAAATATAAAATTTATTATTGTTTAACTTTTTCTTTGAATTTTTAAAACACGAATTATTTAAACCGAGTAACTATTGATACAGCTTATATAAATTAGGTAAAATCGGTATAGACTTATATAATTAAATTATAGACATATTTATTTTCATTTAAATAATAATGAATCGAATTAAATTATAATTAATTCGTATAAAAATATAATTTTTTTTTTATAGAAAGATCTATAAAATATTACATTAAAAATATTATTTTCAAAATATTCAATAAAATGAGGCATTTATTTCCCAACTTGACTTTTAACTATAAAAGATTCATCTTACCAAATGTACTAGTATACATATATATCGCAGAAAATATAAATATTCGTGATATCGAGACTCTTATAAATAAAGAAAGAAGCCGGTAAAAATATATTTCTTTTATTTTTCTTCTTACTCGACAATATTTTTAGTTATTTTATTTTTTTCGTCATGGGATACAGAAAATGGATTCGTAAAATTTGAGAATAGTTTGATATCGATATAAACATAGATTATGTATAAAAGAGTAAATTCTGATAGTATATAGATTTTCACTTGGTTAGAAGATTCACCCTTCAGTATTATTATTGTTATTATTAATTTGATTGTAATAGAAATAATTCGAAAATAACTATTTATGAATTCAAATTATGCGTAATCAAAGAATAAATTAAGGATATCGTAAATCATTTTTTTTTTCGCTCCTTACAAATATTTGGAAAAGTACAAATTTTTTTAATATTTTATAATCAGTGAGTTAATAATATCATTGTTATTTTAGAATATATAATTTTGGAAAAAAAGCATCTCAAATTGTTTATAGTACACAAGTTGGATAGAATGATACTGTTGTGTAAAATATAATTAAATGAATGAAACAAATAATAGATTTTCGTCACATTTTTCTACCACAAACGTCACAGTTTACACCTGCCCGCATTAATTAAAAATCGTTAATACGCAGATTTAGCATTGAATAATTACTCATTAATGAGAAAAATAATTAAAAGATAGTACAGCAAAAAATCAAACAGCATTCGATCGAGAGACCCACCGACGACTATAATCCTGTACGCGTTTAACAGTTGTGCGTTGCACTATTGCACGAATCCTCCCGCAATACCATGTAACGTGCACGAATAGCTTCACGAGTGTATGAAATATATATATTAGTTATATATGTACCTTGGGCGAGCCTCGCGTCATTACAGCTTGAGGCAAAATATGTTGTGGATGGATAGTAGGGCCGCAGTCGCGAGCGCAGCGAGCGACTAAGGCACCTCTATCCATCCACAAAATGTGAGCCGAAAGCTTCAATGACGCGAGGTTTACTCATGGTGCTTAAAAAATTTTTCAGCCTTGTAACCCGTACGAAGACTCTTACTTAGTTAACAGAATAATTAATTTTATTTTGTTGCATATCAATAAAACGCAATTTCGAACCCATACTGACAGTTCGTAAACTACAGATATCGTCTGCTAACGCATGCGCATTTTGTACACACACGCGTACATGTACATGTACATGTAGTGTCAAAAAGTGACAGACAACATAATGTAAATATAAATATAAATTATGAAATTAAAAAAAATAGTAAATGGATTCATATTTAAAAACGAAATTAATTCTTGAACAATTATTATTTAGTAAAAAATATAAATTTCTCGAGTATATTTATTAAATATTTATACAAAATAACATTTTTAACAAAAGTTTTTTTATAAGTTTTTAAGGCTTATAAATAATATTAATACTATTATAATTAATATAAATACTTTCTTATGTTATGTTTATCATAGCAATACTATATTTGTTTAACACATTTTTTGTATAATCAATGAATTTCAGTCCCTTATTTAACATGAAAAAACAGTAACTTTTTTAAATATTTTAAATTTAATTTCTTCACACAAGAAACTTTTTAATCATTTATCTAAATTACAAACAAAGTTATAAACTAAAAAATTATCACTTTAAAATCATTTATTATTAAATTTTTGAATTTTGCGGGATTATATTAGACTTGGCTTTTTCTATTAGTTTATTTAATTCACGTTTGCATTCTTCATCACTGTCACTATCACTCGTCTTATTTTCATTATTTAATAAATCGTCCATTTTTATTCTTCTTCTCACACATTAAGAACGAACATTACCGACACAACGATACACTATAATGAAAGAAAACAAAAGAAAAGCAGAGCCCCGTGGTCGCTTGAATATATGTTGAGAGAAGGAGAGACCGAGACAGAGATAGGGTGGTCACGTGGGAGCAATGGTGCGCGCGCTCTTATCGCTATCTCGTTCTTTCTCCTTCGCTCAACATACATAAGTCGTATTACGCGTTCCGAAAATATAAGTTTCGATAAAGACTCACATGCTAGGCTATATGAAGCGACAAATACATAGCAGTGGCGCTGTTAACTTTTTTTTCTCCTGGGACGTATACAGCCTAGGAAGACGTATGGAATGTCTATACAGCCTAAGAGGACGTATAGAAAAATGTTAATACGATCGAAGAGGCGCTTGCGCGTATGGAAACCATTTACACGCTGAGGATGCTCCGTAGGTAAGAGTCGCCGTACGGGTTAGTAGGCTGAAAAAATATATTAGTTATTTATGTACCTTGTGCGAGCCTCGCGTCATTACAGCTTGAGGCAAAATATGTTGTGGATGGATAGTAGGGCCGCAGTCGCAAGCGCAGCGAGCGACTAAGGCGCCTCTATCCATCCACAAAATATGAGCCGAAAGCTTTAATGACGCGAAGTTCACTCATGGTGCTTAAAAAATTTTTCAGCCTTGTAACCCGTACGAAGACTCTTACTTAGTTAACAGAATAATTAATTTTATTTTGTTGCATATCAATTAAATGCAATTTCGAACCCATACTGACAGTTCGTAAACTACAGATATCGTCTGCTAACGCATGCGCATTTTGTACACACACGCGTACATGTACATGTAGTAGTGTCAAAAAGTGACAGACAACATAATGTAAATATAAATATAAATTATGAAATTAAAAAAAATAGTAAATGGATTAATATTTAAAAATAAAATTAATTCTTGAACAATTATTATTTATTAAAAAATATAAATTTCTTGAGTATATTTATTAAATATTTATACAGAATAATATTTTTAACAAAAGTTTTTTTTATAAGATTTGAAGGCTTATTAATAATATTAATACTATTATAATTAATATAAATACTTTCTTATGTTAATTTTATCATAACAATACTATATTTGTTTAACACATTTCTTGTATAATCAATGAATTTTAGTCTCTTATTTAACAAGAAAAAACAGTAACTTTTTTAAATATTTTAAATTTAATTTCTTCACACAAAAAACTTTTAAATCATTTATCTAAATCACAAACAAAATTATAAACTAAAAAATTATCACTTTAAAATCACTTATTATTAAATTTTTTAATTTTGCGGGATTATATTAGACTTGGCTTTTTCTATTAGTTTATTTAATTCACGTTTGCATTCTTCATCACTGTCACTATCACTCGTCTTATTTTCATTATTTAATAAATCGTCCATTTTTATTCTTCTTCTCACACATTAAGAACGAACATTACCGACACAACGATACACTATAATGAAAGAAAACAAAAGAAAAGCAGAGCCCCGTGGTCGCTTGAATGTATGTTGAGAGAAGGAGAGACCGAGACAGAGATAGGGTGGTCACGTGGGAGCAATGGTGCGCGCGCTCTTATCGCTATCTCGTTCTTTCTCCTTCGCTCAACATACATAAGTCGTATTACGCGTTCCGAAAATATAAGTTTCGATAAAGACTCACATGCTAGGCTATATGAAGCGACAAATACATAGCAGTGGCGCTGTTAACTTTTTTTTCTCCTGGGACGTATACAGCCTAGGAAGACGTATGGAATGTCTATACAGCCTAAGAGGACGTATAGAAAAATGTTAATACGATCGAAGAGGCGCTTGCGCGTATGGAAACCATTTACACGCTGAGGATGCTCCGTAGGTAAGAGTCGCCGTACGGGTTAGTAGGCTGAAAAAATATATTAGTTATTTATGTACCTTGTGCGAGCCTCGCGTCATTACAGCTTGAGGCAAAATATGTTGTGGATGGATAGTAGGGCCGCAGTCGCAAGCGCAGCGAGCGACTAAGGCGCCTCTATCCATCCACAAAATATGAGCCGAAAGCTTTAATGACGCGAGGTTCACTCATGGTGCTTAAAAAATTTTTCAGCCTTGTAACCCGTACGAAGACTCTTACTTAGTTAACAGAATAATTAATTTTATTTTGTTGCATATCAATTAAATGCAATTTCGAACCCATACTGACAGTTCGTAAACTACAGATATCGTCTGCTAACGCATGCGCATTTTGTACACACACGCGTACATGTACATGTAGTAGTGTCAAAAAGTGACAGACAACATAATGTAAATATAAATATAAATTATGAAATTAAAAAAAATAGTAAATGGATTAATATTTAAAAATAAAATTAATTCTTGAACAATTATTATTTATTAAAAAATATAAATTTCTTGAGTATATTTATTAAATATTTATACAGAATAATATTTTTAACAAAAGTTTTTTTTATAAGATTTGAAGGCTTATTAATAATATTAATACAATTATAATTAATATAAATACTTTCTTATGTTAATTTTATCATAACAATACTATATTTGTTTAACACATTTCTTGTATAATCAATGAATTTTAGTCTCTTATTTAACAAGAAAAAACAGTAACTTTTTTAAATATTTTAAATTTAATTTCTTCACACAAAAAACTTTTAAATCATTTATCTAAATCACAAACAAAATTATAAACTAAAAAATTATCACTTTAAAATCATTTATTATTAAATTTTTTAATTTTGCGGGATTATATTAGATTTTGCTTTTTCTATTAGTTTATTTAATTCACGTTTGCATTCTTCATCACTGTCACTATCACTCGTCTTATTTTCATTATTTAATAAATCGTCCATTTTTATTCTTCTTCTCACACATTAAGAACGAAGATTACCGACACAACGATACACTATACTGAAAGAAAACAAAAGAAAAGCAGAGCCCCGTGGTCGATGGAATGTACATACTGAGCGAAGGAGAGAGCGAGACAGAGATGGGGTGGTCACGTGGGAGCAATGGTGCGCGCGCTCTTATCGCTATCTCGTTCTCTCTCCTTCGCTCAACATACATAAGTCTTATTACGCGTTTCGAAAATATAAGTTTCGATGAAGACTCACATGCTAGGCTATATGAAGCGACAAATACATAGCAGTGGCGCAGTTAACTTTTTTTTTTCCTGGCACATATACAGCCTAGCAGGACGTATAGAATGTCTATACAGCCTAGGAGGACGTATAGAAAAATGTTAATACGATCGAGAAGGCGCTTGCGCGTATGGAAACCATTTACACGCTGACGATGCTCCGTAGGTAAGAGTCGCCGTACGGGTTAGTAGGCTGAAAATATATATATATATCTATTGAATGACTGCATGACGTAAAATCGATAAACGGCGAGTTTACCAATCGCGAGTAAACATAAATTTAAGGAGCAGTCCGAGTATTGATAATAATATCGCAAGCGCATGATATTTCGAAGGTCGTTCTTCTAATGGGGTTGAATGTATTTATTCCAAGATATATATATATATATATATATATATATATACACACATATATATATATATATATTTTTTCAGCCTACTAACCCGTACGGCGACTCTTACCTACGGAGCATCCTCAGCACGTAAATGGTTTCCATACGCGCAAGCGCATCCTCGATCGTATTAGAATTTTTCTATACATCCTCCTAGGCTGTATAGACATTCCATACGTCCTAGGAGAAAAAAACGTTAACAGCGCCACTGCTATGTATTTGTCGCTTAGTATAGCCTAGCATGTGAGTCTTCATCGAGACTTATGTTTTCGGAACGCGTAGTACGACTTATGTATGTTGAGCGAAGGAGAGAGAACGAGATAGCGATAAAAGCGCGCACACCATTGCTCCCACATGACCACCCTATCTCTGTCTCGGTCTTTCCTTCGCTCAACATACATTCAAGCGACCACGGGGCTCTGCTTTTCTTTTGTTTTCTTTCATTATAGTGTATCGTTGTGTCGGTAATGTTCGTTCTTAATGTGTGAGAAGAAGAATAAAAATGGACGATTTATTAAATAATGAAAATAGGACGAGTGATAGTGACAGTGATGAAGAATGCAAACGTGAATTAAATAAACTAATAGAAAAAGCCAAGTCTAATATAATCCCGCAAAATTCAAAAATTTAATAATAAATGATTTTAAAGTGATAATTTTTTAGTTTATAATTTTGTTTGTGATTTAGATAAATAATTAAAAAGTTTCTTGTGTGAAGAAATTAAATTTAAAATATTTAAAAAAGTTACTGTTTTTTCATGTTAAAAAAGGGACTAAAATTCATTGATTATACAAGTAATGTATTAAACAAATATAGTATTGTTATGATAAAAATAACATAAGAATGTATTTATATTAATTATAATAGTATTAATATTATTTATAAGCCTTAAAATCTTATAAAAAAAAACTTTTGTTAAAAATGTTATTTTATATAAATAGTTAATAAATATATTCAAGAAATTTATATTTTTCAATAAATAATAATTGTTCAAGAATCAATCTTATTTTTAAATATGAATCCATTTACTATTTTTTTTAATTTGATAATTTATATTTATATTTACATTAAGTTGTCTATCACTTTCTGATACTACATGTACATGTACGCGTGTATGTACAAAATGCGCATGCGCTAGCAGACGATATCTGTAGTTTACGAACTGTCAGTATGGGTTCGAAATTGCGTTTTATTGATATGCAACAAAATAAAATTAATTATTTTGTTTGCTAAGTAAGAGTCTTTGTACGGGTTACAAGGCTGAAAAATTTTTTAAGCACCATAAGTGAACCTCGCGTCATTAAAGCTTTCGGCTCATATTTTGTGGATGGAAAGAGGCACCTTAGTCGCTCGCTGCGCTCGCGACTGCAGCCCTACTATCCATCCACAACATATTTCACCTCAAGCTGTAATGACGCGAGGCTCGCCCAAGGTACATAAATAACTAATATATGTTACTATTTATAGAAAGTTGCTTATTCTTATTTATCCCCATTTTTTACTTTACCATCAAAAATTGTACGTCCGAGTGCTCGAATTTTTTTTTTTTCTTTTTTTAGTGTTGAAAGATATTGCCTTTAGTGCCTTTTATTAATCTTAAATAAATACCTCGTTTTTTTTTGGTAATTTATGAAATAAAGTTAACAAACGTCTTGTTAAGGAGGTTCTATCACTTAAGAATTCAAATTAAGATATTGTTGAAACTTTGTACAGTAATAAATATTACCATAATGGTAACTGTTAAATTTTTAGAACCGTTCAGAGCGTAGGAAGCAAGTAATTAATGTTTTTATTTTTGAAAATTTAGCATGGAGTCTTATGAATAACATTTTCATCTCTTTTTTACAAGTCATGTGAAATAAGTAAAATTGAGTTTCTTTTCCAAATTTTTATAAAGAAAACTTTATATTCAATTGATGATAATCAATTTTAAAAATATTGATTAGAGTTAATTAACGAGTAAAGGAATTTATTGCTTTTTCTCTATAAATTATTTTGTACATTTGGCAACGTTGTACTTCCTCTCTCTTTATTTTTCTAATTCTCGTCTGCTCAATGATTATATAAATGTTATGCGCAACATTTCTAATACCGTACACATTTTTAATGTTTTTTCCAATTTTTTGTTGTAAACATTTTTTATGCACCTTTTCTGTCACTCTTTTTCCTTTTCAAAAAAACTTTTGAATAGCGTCACCCTCATTCTTCTTTTTTATTTTAAAACGTCACAATTAAGCTTACAGGTATATGTATATACTTCTATAGAATTTAAAATAAACAGCTGTGTATAGTGTGATGTTGCCAAATCTACAAATATACCTCGTACTATGTGAGCTGACAATCCGTAATAGCCTACACTACATTGATTAGTTATGTACTGAGAGAACTACCTTAATACTACTATACGTCAAAAATAAGGATATAAAATTATACGACTAGATTAGTAGTCGTTTTAAAAAATTTTAATGATTTAATATTATCTAGCGATAGAAAAGTGTAAAATTTTGTTGTAATATAAAAATAAATATACTTTTTATTCCGATAGAACAAATAAAAACTAAGTTTATCAAAATTTACTTTAGTTAGTTGACAGTTTAATTCAATCAATTATTATAAAATGGAATAATGTAAAAGCCGATTAACAATGAGTAATCAGTAAAATTTTTTAAAAATATATAATGAATGTTTATATTCATAAAAAAAGAAAAAAATGTATAAATATTTTTAGGGTCGCAAAACATTTCACTTAATACATTGAGATGTCTGTCACAAGTAGTTATTGAAAATACATAATTACAAAGCTGCCAATCGTTTCTCTCGTCTTTATACAAAGTCAAGTAAACTTTGTACATGACAATATTCATGGGCAGCTACTGAATAACAAGGAAAGGTAGAAATAGTTAGAAGCTCTTCGCCAAGACGGATAAACCCATACATAAAGAGAAAGAGACAGAGGGAGAAAGAGAGAGAGAGAGAGAGAGAGAAAGAGAGAGAGAGAGCGAGAGAGAGAGACAGACAGACACAAAGACAGAGACAGAGAGAGATAGAGACAGAGACAGAGACAAAGACAGAGAGAGAGACAGAGACAGAGACAGATAGAGAGAGCGACAGACACAAAGACAGAGACAGAGATAGAGACAGACAGAGACAGAGACAGAGATAAAGACAGAGAGAGACAGAGACAGAGACAAAGGCAGAGAAAGACAGAGACGAAGACAGAGACAGAGAGAAAGAGAAAGAGAGAGCGAGAGAGAGGAGGAAGGAGGGGGTGGGGGAGATTTGAGGTTCACACTTCTGTAATCAATTCCAGGATCAACTAGCAAGATCAATTAGTTCAATCGGTTAGATTCTACGACTAATTTATTGCGATTGACGAACGAGATTTCGGGAGCCCGATTAGGAAAATTGATATTTTGCTGTGTTTTTGTCTAGAAATTCGCTTGATTTGCTTTTTGGAAATGGAAGTTGTAAAAATTCAAATTAGGAACGTATTCGATATTCCACTGTAAATTATTCCGCTTTGGAAATTTACTATAAATCTATAATAATTGTTTTAATTTTGAAAATTTTGTAGACGTTAAATTTCGAATACGGATAGGTTAAACCAATATTGGAATATATAAGACAGAGTATAGTTAAAAATATTTTTCCTCGCCTTGATGTAACGTTCAATTATTAATTATTTATAAAACAAACCCTTAAATTGTTTCATTTGAATGATTAATGAGTTTCAACTCCAATTAATTTGATACGAAAAGGTCACGAAAAATTTTGTTCTTAAATATGTTTCTTAAATATTTTTCTCGTTAATGAACCAATCATTATTCATGGAAGTTCTTTCTCTTTTTTTCTTTTTCTTTTACTCGCGATATAAAAACGTATTATTTATTTTTTTGCAATATGTCCGAGGTGAAACGTAAACGTTTTCGAATTATTAGGAACGCACGGTACGATATAACGAAACAATTGACTCGAACATTTATAACAGCAACACAATGAGTACAGAACGTATAATAACTCCTTGTATAATAAAAGCGTGAAAAGGACACGGTTATGCATGTATTTATATATACATGTATATGTATCTCAACGCCGATAAAACAATGTTACGTATGCCGCTTTTGAATCAGATAACCATAAATAAATAAGTTGGAATACGGGTCATTCGTGCATAAATGTAACTTTGTACGCGTGTGGGTGCGTTGCCGAACAAAGTTTGGTCACGTCACTCCTGTACATAGGTAAAACTTTGCATATATGTGTGTGTGTGTGTGTACATATATACTTTTGCGATGAGAACCTACGAGAGCCTTCAGCGTTCGATAGAAAAGTAATGCGCGTCTTTTTTTTATTATTATATCTTTTATTCTAATTTTATTTTTATGAAATGATGATAAATGCGCGCTCGGCTTACGGCCGAGCGTTCCGTGCGTGAATGTGTACGTCGAACTTTTAGTCGTTGGCGTAATATGTATTAGAGATTTTGATGTGTTTTATATTTGAATGTAAAAGTTTACACTTTTTTACGAGTAATCTTCAAAGGTTAATGATTGAAAAATTTTTTGTTATAATGTAACGGGGTTATCGATGTTGGATATTATATGCGCGTGCGGGACTCTCCCACGTACGCGCGCACTGCTGCGGACGCAACTATCCCGCGATGAGGCCTTGAGTGCTAACGGACGTTAGCCCTTCGACGTTAGCCGTCGAGCAATGGCGCTTGCGTGCAGTGCCGATCCGTTTTCGACGTAGGATCCGTCTCGAATCCTACTTTCTATAATGTAAGGGGCCTTTCCTTAGTCCTTGGTCGAGGTCTTTGGGCGATATTCCGCCTCTGGCACTATCACGTGGTTTGGGAGAACAGGCATTCTGTTGCTACGTTCCCTCTTTTAAGTTAACTTGCCTTTAGCCGCACGGTCTATTAACTCATCGACCGTGTGGCACTCCATGCGAGTGATAATCCACTTTATCTGTGAGAGCAGATTGTCGTGGAGGCTTTCCACTATCTGCTCCTTGCCGATGTTATCTAAGCTAAGTGCTCGCGTTACCTTCAGCAATATCGCCTCTAGGCACGTTATGTACATGCGCGCTGGCTCGTCCGCTTGTTGGAAACGTCTACTGGCCTCATCCCTCAGCCTTCCTTGGTTAGCCTTGGAGCCCCAACACATACGCGCAACCTGCTAAAATGTTTCCCAGGACTACCATTTGTGTTTGTGGCTCGCGTACCACATCTCCGCGATTCCACTGAGTAACGCGGGCAGCGACGCCAACATCTCTGGGTTGCTGAGTCCTGAAACGCTCTTAGCTTCTTCCGCTTCTATACTGTCGGTCGGCTCTCCACAGAATGAGATGATCCACCGACCCACTATCCGTCCGATGTCTCGGCTGCTTGCCATTCCCGTATTGCACCACGCGCTGATACCCTACGCGTTGGTGCTACATTCCCCCCTCCTCCAGGCTACATTAAGGCAGGATTTGGGGAATGGCTGGCCTACGCCCGTCCTTGGTGTATCTTCTTTCTCCTTTTCCGATTCCCTTAGACTGTTGTGGTCGGACATGTATTGCCACCTCCCCTTCTTACTCTATGGTTGTTAAACAGCGGATATCTCTACCTCGTTCTCCAACAAAATCGCCAGCGGATGCGGCTCCTCTCGGTCGCTGACCGCTAATCCGCTGACCCCACCGTCATGCTTACTCTTTCTTGGCAAGCTCGCTGCATGAAGCTCCTTCTAGCTTGGATTCTATTCGCTTGTGCTGCTTCTTCGTCTTCTGAAGCCTCCATTTGAAAACCAGCTGCTGTGTAGTTACCCAGCAGCCAATTACTTATGCGGACGAACTTGGCCATTCTCGGCTCTTCTGGCATAAGCATTAGGCCATGGAAGGTTTCGTCTACCTCCTCGCCCTCAATTACGAAGTCACTGGTCTATTCTCTCGACCGGGCTTTTCGACGCCAGTTTTCGTTCTCTATTCTTGCTACCCACGCTAGTTTATACAGAGTAGTTTTTTAATTGCGATATCGTCTGTACATTTATTATATAAATTAATAAATGTACAATATTTTTATATAAGAGGGATTTACCTCGTCCCTCTACTCACGGTATCGCAACTTACACAAGCAAAAGTGAGCGGAAACGATCGAAACTCTGCCGACAGCTCAAAACTCCACCGATAAACGTGAATCTTTTTTTAAAACACACAATTATATTTATTATGTGATGTAACTACGACTTTTTGATAAAATTAAAAAATACAACCCCGAACACTATAATAACCCATACATTTTTAAGAATAGCTTGAACATGCTTAATTTAATTACCAAACAATAATCTTATAATCAAATATACCCCTAAATCGCTTAATCCAATAACCCAATAATAACCCTAATAACCAAGTATACCCTTACGCAATATAACCTTAATCCTAAGCCCTTAAACAAAAACCCTTAAATCTAACACTGCTTAAACATTTAAATCCCAAAATCTTAAATGCGAAATCCGTAAAGCCATAAACCGTAAACCCTTAAACCCCAAGAAATTATATACTCATACAATAATAAACCTGATAACCTAATAACTTTTCAGCCCTTAAATTTAAGCCCTTAGATGCTTAACACCTTAACCAATAAATCCATAAACCCTTAAAAACTTAAACTGCAACTCCTTAAACGTGAAACCCTTAAATAAATAAACTCTTAAACTCTTAAATCTTTAAACTCCAAACACTTAAATGCGAAACTCGTTGACCTTATAACCCTAAAACGCGTAAATCGTTAACCCAAGTACTTAAACACGAAACCTCTTAACCCACAAATCCTCAAATTAACTAATCCATAAACCATAAGCCCTTAGTTCAAACTCTCAAACGCGAAACTCCATCAGCCATAAATCCTTAAACACCTAAACCTTCAAATTTCAACTCCTTAAATGTGAAACTTCTTAACCCATAAACCCCTGGAGCCTTTCACCCTTAAATCCCAACCCCTTAAACGCGAAACCCGTAAACTCTTAAACCCGGAAACCCTTAAACTGATTAACCCGTAAACCATAAGCCTTTAAGCACCATACCCTTAAATGCGAAAACGTTTAACCTAACACATCGTTCAATAAGTCCCGAGACTAACCCAGAGATGGTGCTAGCAGTACCAAACTGGCCACGTTTCCATAGAGTGCGAACCTTTCCATGAAACGTGTAAAAATTTCACGTCGATCGGATCACAGACAGCAGAGTTATCGAGGTTAGAGTAAAGTCACTTTGTAATTTGTTTGAAAAATGGAAAAAAGCGAGTTTCGCGTGTTGATAAAACATTGTTTTTTTAAGGGTAAAAACACCGTAGAAGCCCAGCAACGGCTTGAAAAACATTACCCGGACTCCTCTCCATCCAAACCAACGATTTTTTGTTGGTATGCTGAGTTTAAACGTGGCCGTACGGGCACAAACGATGCGGAACGTTCGGGTAGGCCATTGGAAGCCGTTACACAGGAAAATGTGAGCAAAGTGTTAAAAATTGTAATGAAAAATCGCAAAGTGAAGATCCGTGAGATTGCAGAAATGACACAGATATCATCTGGAAGCGTATTTACAATCCTTCATGAAAAATTGATCATGAAAAAGGTTTTTTTCAAGTGGGTGCCGCGATTGCACCAATGCACCATGCCACAAGTCCATGAAAACAATGGCAAAATTGAACGAATTGGGCTTTGATTTGCCTCCCCACCCCCCGTACTCGCCAGATTTAGCCCCCGGCGACTACTGGCTCTTTGCTGATCTCAAAAAAATGCTCCAGGGAAAAAAATTTGGCTCGAATGAGGAGGTCATTGCCGAAACTGAAGCCTATTTTGAAGCAAAGGATAAATCCTTCTATAAACATGGTATAGAAATGTTGGAAAGGTGTTGGAAAGATTGTATCAATCTAAAAGGAGATTATATTGATGAATAAAAATGACTTTTGAAAAAAAATGTTGTTTTCGTTGTTAGTCTCGGGACTTATTGAACGATGTGTTAATAATCCTTAATCACTTAAACACCATATCTTTAAATGCGGAACTCGTTAACCCATAAATCCTTAAACCTTAAAACCTATAAATACCTAAATTCTTAAACCTGTTAAATCCAATCCCATAAATGCAAAACCCGTAAACACTTAAACCCATAAACTCTTAAATCGTTAACCCTTAAACTTAATAACTCGAAAATCATAAACTTTTAAGCCTTATTCCCTTAAATGAGGAATCCGTTAATAAATAGTCTTCAAACACTTACATCCTAAACTCTTAAGTGCGTAAAAACTCCTTAATCCAGTAACATATAAACACTTAAGCCCGTAAACTCTTAAATCTTAAACCCTTAAACCATTAAAACCTTAAACCTATAAATCCTTAAATCCTTATACTGCAACCCCTTAAACGCAAAAACCTATAAACCTTTCAACTCTTAAGCTCTAACCCTTTAAATGTAAAATTTCTTGAACCATAAACTCTTAAACTCCAAACATTTAAACCTCATCACCATAAAACGCGAAACCCCTTAACTCTTTAACCCTTAAACTATCAAATACCGACCTCTTGAATACGAACCTCATAAATCATAAACTCCTAAACTCATGGGTCTGAAGTTTGTAACGTTGGAGTACAACGAAATATTTTTTCACATTTAAATAAAGCTGTTAATGTAAAAATTATATTTAGATCCGTATCTGAATATTTTGTTATGCTATAAAACACTAAGACTAAAAAAATTATAAACCTAAATTTTAAATAAAAACAGTTTTTAAGAAATTTCGTTGGACTCTAACGTTAGAAACTTCAAACCCATCTGAATCTTGAATCCTGAAATACCAATAACCAAATAATCCCCGAATTCCCCAAATACGAAACCCGTTAAGCCTTAAACCTAAAAAAATCAAATAAGAAACTCGATAACCAAATAACTTTGGAACTCTTCAACTCAAAACTTAAACGTTAACGCGAATCTCTTCTAACCTATAAACCCTTAAATCGTTTAACCCATAAACCCTTAAAAATGAAAATTGTAAACTCTAATCCCTTAAATTATAGTCTTATTAACATTAAATCTCAACACATACGAGGTGTAATGAAAAATTAAGGTGACTTTTTGAATTTCATACACTCTGTACACTCTAATTTCAAAATTTTTTTTTGTTATGTTGGTACACTCGTCACGAGCATATGTTCACAGTTCCGACTATATAACATGTGCTGTTTTTATGTGAGAGGCATAAAGGTTAGACTCATGTTTGCGTGTTCGGCGATCTTTTGCTGTTGAAAATAATGGAGCCAAGAGTTTATATTAATTTTTGTGTAAAAAATGATATTAAGTGCTTAAAAACTCTTGAAATGTTGACAGTGGCGTACGGTGAGTCAACTCTGAGCAAAAAAAATGTTTATATGTGGTATAGGTTATTCCAAGAGAGGCGAGAAAATGTTAACGATGAACCTTGCTCCGGACGCCCCAGCACGACAAAACCCGACGAAAATGTTCAGGAAGTGAAAGAAATTGTGTTGAAAAATCGTCGAGTCACGATTAGAGAAGTAGCTGATGATCTGGACATATCGTTTGGCTCATGCCAATTGATTTTAACGGATGCTTTGCGTATGGCACGTGTGTCAGCGAAATTCGTTTCATACACGTCGTTACTAGTGAGTAGTTTTTTGGCCAAAAACAATACTACCATCATGCCTCAGCCACCGCATTCACCATTGTTGTATATTTGTATAATTTTAAATATATATATGTAATAAAAAATTATTAAAGTTTGTCAATAACAATGTTTTAACATTTGATAATTTTTCATTCGAAAAATAAAGCACTTTTAAATTTAAATAGAAATAGAAAAACATAATTATTAAATCAAATGTTCATTTATTTTTTATATTCTATATGTTTTATTATTTATATTCTCCACCATTATACTCTACAAGTGTCCGGCAAGTATGGTTTTAATTACATGTCACAAGTAACTTTTTATGAAATATATAAGTTGTAAAAGAATATAGCTTAAAAGATATAGAAAATTATAGTTAAAAGAATTATTCGATTTCAGTGGTTTCATTCGAAGCAACTTCCTACTATCGTACGAAAACAATATGAAATTATATGTAAATTATTGAATTGAATTAAAATAAAAACTAAATAAATGTAAGAGTAAAAAGAATCATTTCACATGATTGATATTTTGTATACTTTGATATTTCAATTCAAAGTAACATTTCAAAAGAAAATTGTAAAAAATATAAAATAATATTTTTTAGTATTAACTAAAATTATAAAATAAATGTGTTCGACACAAATATTGAAATACTTAACAAGATTAAATAGATTTCACAACTTTCGTGCGTAGAATTTGTGTAATGACCTTTTAATTATCCGATAAGTAAATGATGGCCAGGTAGCGGTCAAAAAATACATTAATAAAAAGAAAGATGATATTTAGCGATATTATTATATTTCATTGCTTTCTTTAGTCTAAAATATTTTAAAATTAAAGAAAATTTGAAAGTATGTTTATGAAAATTAATTATTAATTATATTTTTTCATATTTTTTAATAACAACGAAAACGATAATTATTTTGGTTTTAAAATATTGTTGTATTTACATGTAGATATTCATTAGCATATTATATAGAACAACATTGATGATCAGCTATCGTTAAAAAAAAATGTGTTGATAAAAAAGAAAATACTTAGAAATATTATTTGATTTCACAACTTTCGAGAGTCAAAAATGCTGATTTTAAATATTCTTTTTGATAAGTTACTCACAGGTGCCATACTAATATTCGATAAATTGATAATACATGAAGAGAGCACCGAAAAATATGTTTTAACGACAACCAATACTTACTATAATTTTCTTTTTATTAAAAAGGTTGTATTTAGTAATATTTTTCATATTATATTCATATACATATTTTTAATTTTATAAGTAACCGTTAGTTTACGCGTTCAGTGAAAAATAATTAAAATCCAAGAGATTCATATAAAATGTTCTGGACTGTTTGAGTAACTTTCAGTTAATGCAGTGTATTTTTATTAGTTTCACATTGTTAAATTCAAGAAAAAATTGCTTACAGATTTTAGATTTATAGATATTTATTCTGTTTCTTCAACCTCGCGTTTGAACTAATAGAACTTTAACTAGCTTTCAATATTAAGGGACAACACCACTGTGACCCCCTGGTTTTTTTGCCGTTTTTCAAGAATTTTTTTTTTTGTGGGAAAAAAAGACATATTCCAATTTTTTTTTTGTTTCTTGTTTATTAAAGATACATAAAAAATTTTTTTTTAATTTTTCACGCCCCATGGTGGCGCTGGGGAAGCTCCCGCGTCAGGTGCTGTTGCCTCTGCAGTAATCCGCGGCACGCAGCAGAACCGTCTTCAAAGTCGATCTGAAAAAAAATACCGAGTGTTTTCGTTAATAATATGATATTTTGAAGAGAAGTACACAGGGATTTGAAAAAATATTGATTTTTAAAAAATAGGCTCGCTTTTGAAATTTAAGGTCGATTTTCGAGCCAAATTTCTCGTCGAAAAAAAGCTATAACTTTTTTTTTTATTGAGATATCGAAAAAATCCTATGTACTTCTTTAGATAATCTAGTTTTATTGATGCAGTCCAAATTTGAAGTAGATCGAATAAAAATTGCTCGAGTTATGCTGCGTGCCGCACCCAAAAAAGTGGTTTTGAGAAAAACGCGTTCAAAGTTTGAAGTTTGAGTGTCACGGAGCGCTGCACCGCTCCACAAAATATTTAATATCTCCGAAAATAATTATTTTTTCGACCTGGGACCAACGGCATTCTATTCTTAAATGTATTTTAGATTTTTCTAGATGGTTTTCAAAAAATCGATTTTTGGAAGCCGTCCCAGTGGTGTTGTCCCTTAAGGGGCTATACCAGTGTAAAAGCTAAAAATTTAGGTGATTTTCGGAAATTTTTTAAAAGAAAAATACTTCATAAAATATTTTAAAAATACAAGAGCATATTAAGCTATATTTAAACTATATTCCATAATTTTCTTATTAAAAAATATTAAAAAATGAGCGACTTATGCGCTGTCTTCGGAGACGCCAAAAAAAAAAGTTCCTCCACTGCTGCCACGATTCCGGCTGAATAAGAAGCTGAAGCCAAAAAAAAAAAAAGTCGTTAAACTAGAAGGTATTTCCTATACAACATTGTAGAATTTTCGAAAAACATCAAAATTTAACAAAATGGCGTAGTTACCAAAAAAAAGTTTTTTTTTGGTCAAAAATATGGTCGCTTTTTTAATGCCAAATCGTCAATTTTCATTCAATCAAAAAAATATTACGTCATTGTAGAGTAAATATATTCAAGAGTACTCAGTTCAAATTTGAAGTTAATAGGATAATTGATCTTTGAGTTACGATGGCAGCAAATTTGAAAAATGTCATTTCGAGAAAAACGTGTTTAAAGATTAAACTAACGATTTTTGCAAGATAAAATTATATTTACCATAAAAACTGCTAATCAGCTATAGCTGGCCCATACAATGGATCCTCTTCCTCCTCGAATAATGCCTGCTGAGAGGCTAAAGCTTGTTTCCGAGCTGTTCGTCCCTCTTTTGAGAACGCTTCATGACGTAGCTACGCCGGGTTAATTCGGCTGTTATCTCTCTCTATGGAATATTCTTTTGCAATAGGATCGATAATGACGTCCATTACTTGTAGCATTTTTAAAATACTATAAAAACCATCATTGAATATTGAGACAGCAAGGAAATTAGCGAGCTCGATCGTTTTCATGCCGTTGTGAAGATGCTTTGGAGCAAAGTGCCACAACGAGCCGTTATAACTTTCAACGTACGAATTTAAATTCAATAAACCTTTGTATGTGTCACTATCACCGTCGCCAATGTAGCGCGTATATTTTACTCCATATTGATCGATTGAGCGGCCAAATATTGCCTTAAAACTATCAAACTCCATTTCTCCAGTTGATCCAATATGATTTGCATCGCAATCGTCATGTCCTTCAAGCCATTCTTTGTATTCTTCAGGATGAGTTTTTTTTTTCTTTTCCCATACTTCACAACTCTTACAATAAGTCGATTTTACGACTGTATCAACAATTTTTTTACTGAATTTACCTGCAAGAGTTGTAACACCAAAATGTGAAGCGTTACCGCGTTTTTTCTATGTGCCATCTCCGGAAACTGTCAAATTAACATCTGAACCTTCATTCTCTAACGTTTTAGCTTTCTCTTTAGTAACGGCTTTTTGTGTACTCCATTTATAAACGGTTTCAGCAGATTTAGTTACATTTTCAGAGCATCCAACGAAAGTGTTGTTATGAAATTTTCGAAGAAGATTTATCAAGCCACAAAATAGATTTATTCCATTGATACCGACGTCTAGAAGTCGCATCACAAACACTATACGACGATTTATTTTGTAAGCATAACTAATCATCGGTCCAGAATTCACATATGAAACACCGCACTTACATGACACAGCAATTTTGAATCCTAAGCCTCGTGAACTTGTTTGATTGAACTTGATGTCTTTTTTACAAGTTTTGCACACAACTAAAGTGCTAAATATACTAAAAACAGAGAAAAACTCGATGAAACAGTATCCATGGGTTTGATCAACTATAATTTCGTCGTCTTCGGTGCGTAACAGTTTTTCAGCGACTGTACTGGTATTTGCGGTGGACTGCTCATACGTGTATCGATTTCCCGAAAATTTTCTCTTCTTGCTTCGAGATCTATGAAAACGTTTATCGTGAGTGCCCTTTTGAATACTTTCACTCATTTTCGCTCCGTTGTATACTGTACGACAGCAGCGAGTAAACTAAACAGACGCTTCGACAGCAACAGCGTCAAACGGCTCCAGAATACCTTTTAAATAGCAATACTGTATTTCAAGACCCTATATACATATTTCTAGCCTCCTTTCTCACCTATGTACTGTTTACAATACGAAAGATTCAGATAACGGCACATCAGCTCCAACGCTCCGCCCCTAGGTAGATGGAGCAGTTTATACCTGCGAACGGTTGCTCTTTAGAAGGCTGCCATTCGAAAAGTATTAGAGATACGGCCTTGAAAATTTCCCAGGATATTCTTAGAAGTATAAACTTTCGAATAAGACAAAAAAAATCGATTTTTTGAGAGTTTCACACTGGTATAGCCCCTTAAATCTGTTTCTCAAAATAAATTGAAAGTGAAATAAAAAATCTGTTTTAATTTCTTTTGAATAAAGTATAATGTAATTGTTTTATATTTTGCGTTACACATTCAACGATTAGAATAGTGTTTTTTTTACTCATTAGTACTTATCAGTTTATCTACCAATAATACCTTCGTTTTCTTTATAGCTGTAGCTGAATCGAGAAGTATACAGTATTTTAATTTTTATGACCTTTTTGTAAGTACAGTAACGATTTCCGTGACTCTCAGTCATTCATATTCATTTATATCGGTAAAATTTTTTTGATTATCTATATATTTTACATTCTCAATTCTCGTCAAATTAATATACATACTTTACTATGAATATTTTTATCAGGAATGAGACTATATGTGAAGAGCAGTTGAACCGCAATCCTAATGTCACCGAAAAATAGGCCCGTATTCATTACATACAAACAATTGATTTATTTACAGAACAACAATTGCATGATATTAGAGTGAAACTTTTAAACAATTTTTTACCACAATTTAGACGACAATGGCAATCGGTCAGTCGAAAACAAGATAAGTTTAAAATAAAGTATCATTCTTATATGAAGAGTTTCGTACTGAATTGCAATGAAGAAAGTTTTGTAGCCTTTGATATGATGCTATCGTATCCCAAAAATGATCCTACTCAAGTTAACACCAGTTGAGGTCGGCCACAAAAATCATACAAAGATGTATGTGTATCTCCTGTGGTAAAAAGAAGACGCATTAATGATCTTGCTTCGCAATATAGTGCAGAAGAATTATTGAAAACTTTAAAAAAATGAATCCTCAACTCATCAATGATCAGACTCTGCCTATGTATGTGGATATCCAGCTTTCAAAAAGTACATACGTTTAAATACTCATTTAGATCAAATCTTTGGAGTTTCGCTACTATCATCTTATGAGTCATTTGTCGAAACTAAAAAACTTTGCTAACCAGATAACATCGAAATTACTGAATCAGGAGCTGAAGTTTATTTTATTTCACTTCTAGATCATACCACAAGACGTCTACTATTACACTTAGATCATACTATGCTACAAAATATTCAGGGCAACAAATTATTACTGAAATAAAAGTGGGGAATGGACGGTGCATTCGGATAGCAAACTACTAAAGTGGAGCCATAATAATGATATCCTTGATATAAGTAACATTAACGAAGAGGAGGATTAGATTATCTTATCTGACTATAAAGATGTTCAAAATGAATCAGACATAAAGAGAATGGATCATGCAAGCAAAGAAAAACATGATCAGTCAATGTTCATAATTTGTTTTCCTGCGCTACAGTTGAAAGCTGATGATGAAATAATATGGTTTAATGATGCCCCCAATTCAGTTCAAACATGTCACACCATCAAATTTGAATTTGCAAAAGAATCAGGCGTGTACGTAATGGAGCTTTATCGTCTTTACACAAGATTATTAAATCATATTGCATGCAAATAAAAGATCAATTATTCGAAATAACTTTTGATATCAGATGTAAAATGATACACGAAAAAGTTTTTCATGTGTTGACAGAACTATAAATTCATGCAACATTTGCAGAGTTGGTCCAAAATTGATTAATGATCTGGATTATGTAAAAAATCTTCTTTGCTTGCAACAATATCCTCAATTTGGTTTATCATGTTTACATTGCAGGATTCGTTGCATGGAATACCATTCAAAATTTCCTATAACTTGGAATTTGAAAAACCTGCTAAAGATGTCAAAGATAAAGAATCTAAAAAATTAAGGAAAAAGGAGGTCCAAAATTTGTTTAAATGTAAGATATCGTTAACAGTTGACTTTATTAAGCAGGGTACTGGCACTACCAATACGGGAAATGTAGCCCAAGAATTTTTCGTGAATGTAGAATAAGTAGCAGAATGTACAAACATAAATAAAGAAATGATAATCAGATTCAACAATATTTTGTAGGTTGTTACTCATAAGAAAGTAATAGATCCCGGTGCATTTAAAAAATACGACTGGAAACTGCTGAGTTATGCATAACGCTACATGGGTGGTACAAAATGCCTCCAACTGTGCATAAATTGTTAATACACGGAGCTTCAATAATCAGATATTTTCATAATATTTCTTCCGATTAGTTGTCTGAAGAATCCCAAGAAGGCAATAGCAAAATTTTCCGCCAACTTCGATTACAAAACAGTCGCATGAGTTTTCGAGAATTCACAAATATAGATGTAATGCAACATCAGATGATATTATCTGACCCATTAACAAGCTCTCTTAGAATGAAGAAACCTAATAAAGAGAAAGCCTTAACTGAAGCAGCAAAAGGATATTTAATTTTTTTTTTTTTTTTTTTTTTTTTTTTAATTTAATCCTCTACCTTTCGGTTTAGGACTTCTTTTATTTAAATTTCTTTTTGATTTAATTACTATTATTTCACTTCTTTTTGGCCCATTCTTTCTTTTATTATTGTTTTTAATACTGGCAGGCCCCTCGCATCTTCATTTGATATATCCATTATACTATACTCATCTCTCCTTAACTCTTTCTTACATTCTTTCTTACATTCTAACCAACTTTATATGGTAATTAGATTTAATGCTTTTATGGTTTGAGATTTAAGCGTTTATGTATTGAGGGTTTATAGGTTTATCAATTTAACTTTTCAGAAATTTGAATTTAAGAGTTTATGTGTTTATGATTTCGCATTTAAGGGTATGGTATTTAAGTGATTAGAGGTTATTAGGTTAACCGTTTTCGCACTTAAGAGTATGGAGTTTGAAGGCTTATGGATTACGGGTTAACGAGATTAAGGGTTTACGGGTTTCGTGTTTAAGGAGTTGGAGTTGAAGGGTGAAAGGGCTCAGGGGCTTATGGTTCAAGGAGTTTCGTGTTTAAATGGTTGAAACTTAAAGTTTCAAGGGTTTAAGGGTTATAAGGTAAGGGGTTGAGATTTAGTATTTAAGGGCTTATCGGTTAAGGGGTTCAGCGTTTAAAGGGCTGGAGTTTAAGGGTTTACAATTTTTTGGGTTATAATTAATCTAGTTTAATATTATGTGGGTATTTAATTTTTTGGGGTTTAAGGGTTTACAGTTTATGGCTTTACGGATTTCGCATTTATGATTTCGGGATTTAAATGTTTAAGGATTATTGGATTTAAGGGTTTTTTATTGAAGGGTTTGGAATTTTATTCTGTAAGGGTATATTTAGATATTGGGGTTATTAATTGATAATTGGATTAAGCAATTTAAGAGTATATTTGGTTATTGGATTAATTGTTTAAGGATTATTGGGTGTTTTGTTTTAGTGTTTGGGGTTTTAGGGTGTAAGGGTATATTTGGTTATCTAGTTATTGAATTATTGTTTGGTAATTAAATTAAGCATTTTTAGGTTATATTTGTTGAAAATGTATAGGTTATTATAATGTTTGGGGTTTATCAGGTTGTATTTTTCAATTACATCAAAAAGTCGCAGTTACATCACATAATAAATATAATTTTGTGTATTTTAAAAAAAGATTCATGTTGATCGGTGCAGTTCTGAACTGTCAGCAGAATTTTGATCGTTTCCGCCAACTGTACGTCGGCTGCGAGGTAAACAACAAGCATCCCCTCCTCTAAATTTGACGGTTAGAAAATTGTAAAACAAAATAAATTGAAATGTTTTTTATATGTAATTTACCTTGCTTGGCAATTATATATTCGCTACTGTATACAGCGCATATACATTTTACTTGTAAAACTTTCTATCAATAAATTTTGTCAATTATTTATTTTATAACATTAATCAATTCCTCATTCATTTAATACATCATAAAAATTTGCAATTTATGGTTACATTAAGTAACTACGACAACAAATATTTTCATAATATTCATTATTGACTTTTTTCAGTTCGCGTTACATCGATAAGTTCATAGAAATATGTTTTTTTTTTTTTTTTTTTTTGTTTTTTAAAGGACATTATAAAACAGCTCATTTCATATGCATGTATACGTAAATTTGCATTAAATTTTACATAAATATGCATGAAATGTACAAACTCACGCAAAGCTTTTTTTTCGTTCTCACAGTCGTATGTATACTCGTATGAGATTAAACAGATGAAATAGGAAAGAGATTTTTTAATCCTTAGATTGTTACAATGACACTATATTTAGGCTTCTATGCAATCCTCTATATTCATCGTGTCATTTACAATAAAAATATAAATACGAGGTCTGGCTATTAAATAACGAGAGTGGTCATGAAAAAGGGTTTTATTATAAAAATTATTCTACATTCCAATGCTCCCCTTCAATATACTCCCCTTCCATTGCCACACACCTTTCCATACGTTTTTTCCATTGATCGAAGCAGTGCTGGAAGTCTTCTTTGGTGAAGGCCTTTAGGAGCTCTGCCGTTTTTTGCTTTACCGCTTCCATCGATTCAAATCGGGTCCCTTTCAAAGCAGATTTTATCTTTGGAAACAAAAAAAAGTCGCACGGTGCCAAATCTGGCGAGTACGGCGCGTGTTCGAGCACTGGAGTGCGCTTATCGGCCAAATACTGCTTCACAGATAGCGCGTTATGGGCAGCTGCGTTGTCCTGGTGCAAAATCCACGAGTTGTTCTTCCACAACTCGGGCCGTTTCTTACGAACTCGTTCTCGCAGTATTGCCAAAACTGACAAATAGTAAGTATGGTTGACAGTCTGACCCTCAGGAACCCATTCAGTCATCACGATACCGTTAATGTCGAAAAAAACGATCAACATTGCCTTGAATTTTAATTTGGACATCCTTGCTTTTTTGATTCTGGGCGATTCAGGCGTCTTCCAATGCATCGATTGCCGCTTTGTTTCAACATTGTATTGAAAAATCCACGTTTCGTCGCAAGTAATAATGTTCTTTATCAGTCCGGAATCTTTTTTTAACCTTTCAAGGAAATCTGAGCAGACCTGTTGACGCAAGAGCTTTTGGTTAGGAGTCAGGTTTTTTGGCACCAACTTCGCAAAGACTTTTGTCATGTGTAATTCCTCGTGTAAAATTTGTCTAACCGTTTCTTTATCGGCGTTTACAGCCTCGGCAATCATCCGGATGCTCATTCGACGATCTGCACGCACAATTTGGTTGATTTTGGTCACTGTTTCCGGAGTTAAAACAGTGACAGGGCGACCTGGGCGTTGGTCATCTTCAGTGCTCACTCGGCCCTCACTGAAGCGCTTACACCACTCAAAAACACGCGCACGAGATAGAGAATTGTCCCCATAGGCCTCTTGCAACAATTTACAGCACTCAGTCGGAGTTCTTTTCAATTTAACGAGAAATTTGAGATTGATACGTTGCTCCTGTTTTTCGTCACACATGGTTTTCGGCACGAGAAAAAAACACGTTCGTTTCAAACCGCTACTGCACAAATACAATAATAGTGACGAGAACGTGTTTTCGTACGTGCATAGACAAGATATCTAGATACCCAACGCACTACTCGTTTTTTTCCCCACCCCTCTACGGCGCCCTCTAGGCGCGCAGTCTCGTTAGTTATTTAATAGCCAGACTTCGTACATTAAAAAAAAAATTATTTTCTGATAAAAATACCAGTAGCAAGAAGCAGCATTGCTTGATTTTGAATTATTTGCATTTAATTATTTTAAAAGTTTATTTTACATGGATTAAACTATAAATAGTAGCATGAGTTGGAATTTTTTTAAAATAAAATAATATATCTCTTTTTTTTATCACAATAAAAGTTTGATCTACCTTATTAAAAAATAATTTTTACTATTACTGCACAATAATTTGCTAATTATATGTTATGCAGTTCATTAAATACGTGTTTAAATTCACACCATGTATTTTCAAAGTTTTTTACTTATTATTATAAATGATAAATATCTGCAAATAAATCATTATACGAGGTGTGATAAAAAAATAAGGTGACTTTTCATTGTTTATAAAAAATATTCATTTATTGATCTAAAATTATGTTATCCTCTTCAAAATAATATCCCTCTGATATAATGCACTTGTGTCAGCGTTATTTCCAGTCGTCAAAACACTTCTTAAATGCACTTTTGGATATTTCCTTTAGCTCCTTCAGCGATGCAGTCTTCAGGGGGGAAACCACATTAGGAGGTTCAGAAATCGATTTTTTTTTTTAATGCATTAATAGTTAGCTTTACTATCTAAGAATACGCTGTCAAAATTTGAAAGCGAAATTCGCACTCGTTTAGATTTTATAAGCATAAAACCGAGCGCTCGTCAGGTTCAGATTATGAGCGAACACCAGGTAAGGCGAAGCAATACTTTAGGTAGTCGTTGTATTTCTTTTCATAGCCTTGTAGCAGGACCCCACCTTATATCTTTCTTTTCAAATAACGGTACAGAAGGTAATAGAAGCTTTAATAACACATCGTTCAATAAGTCCCGAGACTAACCCAGAGATGGTGCTTGTGGTACCAAACTGGCCACGTTTCCATAGAGTGCGAACCTTTACATGAAACGTGTAAAAATTTCACGTCGATCGGATCACAGACAGCAGAGTTATCGAGGTTAGAGTAAAGTCACTTTGTAATTTGTTTGAAAAATGGAAAAAAAGCGAGTTTCGCGTGTTGATAAAACATTGTTTTTTAATGGGTAAAAATACCGTAGAAGCCCAGCAATGGCTTGAAAAACATTACCTGGACTCCTCTCCATCCAAACCAACGATTTGTCGTTAGTATGCTGAGTTCAAACGTGGTCGTACGGACACAAACGATGCGGAACGTTCGGGTAGGCCATTGGAAGCCGTTACACAGGAAAATGTGAGTGAAGTGTTAAAAATTGTTATAAAAAATCGCAAAGTGAAGGTCCGTGAGATTGCAGAAATGACACAGATATCATCTGGAAGCGTATTTACAATCCTTCATGAAAAATTGATCATGAAAAAGGTTTTTTCCAAGTGGGTGCCGCGATTGCTTTCAGTGGGACAAAAACAGCAACGAGTCGACGATTCAGAGAGCTGTTTATCGCTATTTACTCGCAATAAAAATAATTTCCTGCGTCGATACGTGACCATGGATGAAACATGAATACATCATTTCACTCCGGAGTCGAATCGGCAATCATCTGTGAGTGGTGCATGGCTGGCGAAAGCCGCCCAAAGCGTCCAAAAACGCAGCAGTCTGCTGGCAAAGTCATGGCGTCTGTTTTTTGGGATACACATGGCGTGATTTTCATTGACTACCTGAAAAAAGGTAAATCGATCAACAGTGATTATTATATTGACTTGTTGGTACGTTTGAAGGAGGAGATCGCAGCAAAACGACCGCACATGAAGAAGAAAAAAATCCTTTTCCACCAAGACAATGCACCATGCCACAAGTCCATGAAAACAATGGCAAAATTGAACGAATTGGGCTTTGATTTGCTTCCCGTCCCCCGTATTCGCCAGATTCAGCCCCCAGCGACTACTGGCTCTTTGCTGATTTCAAAAAAATGCTCCAGGGAAAAAAATTTGGCTTGAATGAGGAGGCCATTGCCGAAACTGAAGCCTATTTTGAAGCAAAGGATAAATCCTTTTATAAACATGGTATAGAAATGTTGGAAAGGCGTTGGAAAGATTGTATCACTCTAAAAGGAGATTATATTGATGAAAAAAATGATTTTTGAAAAAAAATGTTGTTTTCGTTGTTAGTCTCGGGACTTATTGAACGATGTGTTATTTCGGATTATTTCTTCTATATTCTGTTATTTCGGTAATATTCAGTTCGATCGTCTCTGTACCTTAGTTGGCGTCAGTTTTGATTTAGGCTTCAACGATTGTACTTGTGATCGTGAGTGAAGTATGTCTTCGTATCCGGAAGGTGACCGTAACGCTTACGAACGCCGTAGTAAGCCACGTAAAAGAAAGTTCCGTGGGAACCAGCATCACAACAAAGAAAGTGATAATAATGAAGATCAAAGTGTTAGTGCGAAAAAACTCGACAGTTCCCGTACAGAAGGAAATTCTTCCAATATATGAATAGTTATCAAGGGATGAATTACTAAAGAGATGTTTAGGTGGCCACACTCAAAACACTAATGAAAGTTTTAATTCCACAGTTTGGCGATTAGCTCCAAAACATTTGCACTCCGGACGAAAAGTCATTGAAGTGGCAGCATATTTAGCAGCAGGCTTATTCAATGAAGGAAATTTATCCCTTCTCATGGTCATGAACAAAGCAGGAATTGTAGTAGGCACGCAAAGCTTTAATTACGCCCGAAAAATGGATGACCAACGCGTGAGCCGACAGAATCGACGTAATTCATTGGAGACTAAGGAAGCTCGGAAAGCTCGAAAAGCACTTCTGCAAGCGCAAAACCAAACCTATGAGGAAGAAGAAGGATTAATATATGATGCCGGGGTCGCTGATTAATCGGTAAGCACTTTATATTATTCCTAAGTTTCTTAAATTTTTAGTTTTTGAAAATTTTTTTTTAAACGAATTTTTCTCAAAATGACTTTTTTCACATCTGCGGGAACTCTAACTCAAAAAGTAATAAACCGATCGTTATGAAAATTAAAACTGTGAATTCTTATCGAATCACCAAAAATATGAACCAACTTTTGAGATGATATCATGATTTTAAGCGTGCATTTTTTTGTATAAATAGTAAAATAAAAATGGTAAAAATTGAAAAAAAATTTTTAAACATCTGCCAAAATTTTAATTTTCATTATTTTCACCTGTATTGAGGTTCATATTCTTAAAAAATAAGTTGTAAATTTAAAATAAAAATCATTTTGATTTTAGATGAAAATTGGTGTGGCTACGTGTCCCGCAGTTGGAGAACTCCAGTTACGACCTTCAGCGAACATCAGTGCGTAACTTCGTTATTTTTTGTTGAAATCATTTCAAAAAATTTCACAAACGTTGCTCAAAATATAAATAAACTGATGTCAAAGTAAGATTAAATTCTATTTATTTCTTCTTACCGAGAAAAATTCCGAAAAAGTCAGTAAAAACGAACCTTCTAATGTGGTTTCCCCCCTTAATCTCCTCAATCGTCGTAAATATTCATCCTTTCATGGGCCTTTTCAATTTTGGGAAGAGGAAAAAGTCGCAGGGGGCCAAGTCTGGTGAATACGGTGGCTGAGGCATGATGGTAGTATTGTTTTTGGCCAAAAAACTACTCACTAGTAACGATGTGTGTGAAACGAATTTCGCTAACACACGTGCCATACACAAAGCATCCATTAAAATCGATTGGCATGAGCCAAACGATATGTCCAGATCATCAGCTACTTCTCTAATCGTGACTCGACGATTTTTCAACACAATTTCTTTCACTTTCTGAACATTTACGTCGGTTTTTGACGTGCTGGGGCGTCCGGAGCAAGGTTCATCGTTAACATTTTCTCGCCTCTCTTGGAATAACTTATACCACTTATAAACATTTTTTTTACTCAGAGTTGACTCACCGTACGCCACTGTCAACATTTCAAGAGTTTTTAAGCACTTAATATCATTTTTTACACAAAAATTAATATAAACTCTTTGCTCCATTATTTTCAACAGCAAAAAATCGCCGAGCACGCAAACACGAGTCTAACCTTTATACCTCTCACATAAAAACAACACATGTTATATAGTCGAAACTGTGAGCATATGCTCGTGACCAGTGTACCAACATAACAAAAAAAAAAAAAAAATTTGAAATTAGATTGTACAGAGCGCGCGAAATTCAAAAAGTCACCTTACTTTTTGATCACACCTCGTATTTAAGTAAACCTCATTACTTTAATTTCTCAGGCAATCAAGATTTTTTAAACATTGAAAACGTGAGAAATTGCATCCTTTGATACTTTTGTAAATAGCTGCAAATATTATCCCTTTAACGAACACTATTGTATACTAAATTACCGACGGTAGTTCTAGTAACTTGATTAATTTAATACTCGATGTAATCATGACATAAAAGGATTAATAATCATGGATAATATCAAGATTAATAATCAAGATAATGGTTATTAATAATAGATTTTCAGCGTTTAACGCCACGTTATAAGTAAGTGAGATTTATAATTACATAAAATTTCCACGTTACTCTATTAAATACGTTACCGTAACTCGTTACTTCATCGGAAATCAAAATGAACATAAGTTAAAGCTCATATATCAATAGCAATTAGTCAAGAGCAACAAATTATCAAAAATTAATCCACTTCGCGGCTGCAAAGTCTCGGTTGTAGGAAACAAACGTAAGAGGGAAGAAATCGACGATGCAGTGCAAAGAAGCGGAAACGTATGAGAGACAGAAAAACGAGGTCGAGAAGTCAAGAAACCGAAGGTAACACGTGACGTACATAAATGCCATATCAGTATAGCGTATACCGAATATTGAAGTACATTTTGTTATATTTTCGCTTTTTTCTATTCTTCTTCATCTTCTTCTTTTTTTTCTTATGCTTTGTGTGCAGCGACTGTAACAAAGGTGTGAAAAACTAGCTGAATGTGTGAATCCGCGAGAGAACGGATTTTTCTCACGCGAAAAAGAAAATTGAAAAGAAAGCGTAGAATTTTTTTTTGCTGATGTTATTTTTTTCTATAAGAAGCGGTTAATCTACATTCGTTTCTGTCAACGGTTTGGATAATAAAAACTTATTTTTGAAAAAAAATTTCTGTTCCTTTCCTGGATATCAAAAGTAAATTTAAAGATTTGTCTGCCTTTAAAAAATACAATAATCAGCATGTGCAACACGTGCGAGATTAGGTAAACTTTTGAAAAATGCCAGCAACGTTTTGATGACTAAAATTGAAACTTTACGTTTTATATAATGCTCTTAAAATTGTACCAATAAGTTTTAACTTTTTTTTTTCTTTTTAACCCCTTGGCCTACACGGTATCAGCCGATTGCACGAGCCATAGTAAACAAGAAAGTCGGTGCAATTCAGCTGCTCATCCGTGTACCCGAACTAGCGAAAAATCTATACTTTTCATGACATGTATATTTCGGTGCAACAAAAGAAATTGTGAAATAATAAATTCTTTACCACAAGTCAGACTCGTGATTTTCGCTTATGGCACAAATTCTTTACTACGAGTCAGACTCGTGGTTTTCACTTATGGTAAAAATTCTTTACCACGAGTCAGATTCGTGGTTATAGGCTAAAGGATTAATATCGATAGTAATCCTTTACCTACAGGTAAATATTTTACTAACTGTCAAAAATTTAGTTTTATCACTGTATTATAACTGCATGTGTGCAACACACCTCGATACCGCCATATTTCTAACCACCAGATGGCGCATTGTAAATTTAAATTTCCAATATCAATAGAGCGCGCAAAAAAATTTGTTTTACGCGATTGAAAATGCTTTAGAGTTTGTAGAATTTTATACTGTAATTATTTTGAAAGATCTCAAGGCGACATCAACTTTCTTATAATTTGAAAAAGATTTTCAATATTGAATTTATATGGACTGGTATACATTTTAAGAAATAATAAAATATTAGACGTTAAAAATAAATTTTTTAAATTTCTCAATTGTAAGCAATTTCCAGTTTACGTCATTCACAACAATTTAACAGCTTTGCAGGAATACCAACTGGAGTATTTCCAAGTGTAACAAGTCACAGGTTTGAATGTCAGGTATTGAGCTTAGTGGCTTGCTGTTTTGGAAAGTATTTTTTCACTGCTTTTCATTGCTGTTATAAAATGCGGCGAAAACCGTGATGGAAAATCCGAAATGGAGCGATAAAAAATCGAGAGGGCTTCCTTGAATTTTTGATAAATGGCGTAGAATTTTTTCGATTACATACATGTTTAACAAATTTTTTAGACATTCAATTATTTATTTGACGAAAAATTAATGATTTGTGGAATAAATGAAGCAAAATTTGTAAATATTATTGGCATCGATACATACAAATTTTTAATTTAAACACTTAACTCAAATATTTTTTGTTTATAACTCTACATTGAATATTTTCAACAGTTCTATTAACAAAATGTGTCAAACTTGCCGCATTTGCCATATAATTTTCATTATTGAGGAACGAATATTTATAAATAATAAATAAAATATAATCGCTCATTATCGCGAAACAAGTTGCGCACAAGTCTCAAAACTCTTTCGCGGTCGTTATCAAAGCTAGAGAATCGATGTGCCTTATTGTATTTTCCACGGTGCACTAGAAAGGAATAGCGCAAGGGGGAAGAGGAAACGTGTATAGAGAGGAGAAAGGAAATAGAGCGAAAGGGAGAAAGAGAGAAAGAGAATCGGCAAGTACTGAAGAGCAAGAAGCGAACAATCATTCGCCGAAGACAATTCCGTGAGAAGTACGGCGAGTACTCGAGTAAGTCCTTCGTAAACGGGAGTATGAGAGAGAATGGGAAGAGAAAAGTGTGAGAGAGAGAGAGAGAGAGAGAGAGAGAGAGAGGAAGAGCGAAAGAGAGTAGCCCCGCGACCACCAAGTGACTTTGCTTTCTCTCGCGCACAAATTCTCAAGTCTATTTGCACTTTCGTCGAGGAGAGCGCAGCTATCCTGGTAAAAAGCAAAAAGGGGGAGGGAGGAAGGGAGAGAGAGAGAAGTATAGCAGTTGGCACGAAGCTGAATCGACGACGTTTACGTACTTACCAAAAGGTATATAGCTTTCTCTCTTTTTTTATCGATATCTTGCGCAAGTGCCAGTTATACATCTTTTCTACGTTACCTAACTCTTTCCTTCCCTCTCTCTCTCTCTCTCTCTCTCTCTCTCTCTCTCTCTCTCTCTCTCTCTCTCTTTCTCTTTCTCTTTCTCTTTCTCTTTCTCTTTCTCAACTCTATTATCGTTTGCGACTTTACAAGCTTTGGTTTTCTTTTCACTTCTCATTCCGTACCCAAGACTCTGTTGTGATTGTAAATTATTTTCGAAGATGGTATCGTTCAAAGAGCTTCTTTTTTTTTTTAAAAGATTTGATATAGAACGTTTTATTTTTACAGTGTGAGCGTGTACGTGAAAAAGATTTGGCACTGATTGAATTGATATCGTTTTGAAATATATATTGGCATATATCCCACTACTTTGCTTTAAATTTTTATATTGAGTATTTTAGCTTTACAATCGGGAATAGAGTTTTTTTTTAACAATTGATAAACTTAAAATTTTTATTTTAAAAATCATGAATTTGTCAATAATTATCATAAAAGTATAAATAAATAATAAATTTATAAGCATGAAACTTGACATTACGTAAAAAAAACCTTTTATTCGTAACATGTTTTGATAAAAGCATTTGGTAAAAAGTCAGTTTGTCGATATTTTCAATAAATTAACTAATTTTACAATAACTTTAATACATTAAATTTCTATGTTCATCATCATTGTTATACATATAAAGGCAAAAACTGTTATGAAAATCGGAATATTGTTTTGTTACAGGGTATAAATGTGCACTTTGATTTGCAAATTTTATTAGATTTCCAATAATTTTCAAAATAATGAAAACCTATGGATAATTTATAGTATAATTACTCAATATTTCACTGAATAAATAATATAATAAATAATTAATTTTATATTTAATTATATAATCAATAATCAATTTTACAAAAATTAAGTAACTATTTATCGTTCGTGGCTTTTGAAATTGTGCTAACTAGTAATCAAATTTTACAGTAATTATCAATTATTTAAAAATATCAAAGTACTGACTTCAAAATTTTATAATATCTCTTTGTCAAATATTAAATATTTTTTAAAATAAAATTAAGCATTATCTAAAAACATTAGTTTCATTTCTTAAATTTTACTTGAAGAAATGCATCTTTTTTTATCGATAAGTATATTATCACAATTTTTGGAACTTACCTCCAATGTATAGACGAGCGAAGAAAATCAGTCAGCGGGCAAAGAGAAGTCATATTTAGTCCTAAAGAAAAAAAATAAATTCAAATGATTAATTTATATTATTATAATTAATTAAAATTACAGTATATGTATCAATATCATATGTAATTTATATATTACAATATTGAAAAAAGATTCCGGATGACAATATATTTATTAAATTTAAATAAATCTCATTTATTGTTTGAAATACGAGTATAATAGGATTAAAATCAAAAGCTTTAAGTAAAATGTTGATTATAAAAGAATTAATCGTCTTTCTGTAATTAATTTTACATAAGTTTCAAATTTTTTACTTCAGAAAAAATTGTTTAAAGCAGTATCATACGAATTTTAATAATTATTTAGCAATGTATATTAACTAGAATTTTTCATACGCAATTATTACAAATTATATCTGTTTGATAATAAAACAAATCATTCCACATCGATAAATTGTATTATCAAATTATAATATAGCTTCTTTCCACAAACGAAACGCAAATTTACCAGCGTTTAACAGGTTATAAAGACACAAGCACCCGTGTGCTTATCAAATTAATAAAGCGAGCTGAAATAATTGCTCGTAAAATATTAACACTCCGCGTTGTATAAGCTATGAAGCCTACAAGATTTCAGTGGTTTAGCCTTTTCCCGAATAAACCGACACCAATTTATATGTACACTCATATAATAATTGAGTTTAAGCATAGATATATTATTTTTACGTTAAAGAAAATTACTCGAATAATTTATACACATGTGTAAATTAGCTCCTTTACTTGAGATCGTACACTGTGAAGTTGACCTAAATTGTTTTCCAGAGTTTTACACTTTACACACAATCTTTTGTCTTTTTATTCCTCTCCTTTAAATTTATAAAACTTGGCCAGCCGAAATTCGTCCCTTCTTCTCTCTCTCTCTCTCTCTCTCTCTCTCTCTCTCTCTCTCTCTCTCTCGCTCTTTGTTTACATTGTATCTTATTATGTCTTATTTTTCATTTGATAATTAGTTTATATCTGTTGCTTATTGTTATATTACTTTCATTATACTGTTAATTATTATGTACTGTTAATTTAATTTTACTTTTTGTTAATGTTTATTTGTTAATTTACTGTACTTTCCTTGTACACTATTTTTGTACAATAAAAATTTTATCTCTCTCTCTCTCTCTCTCTCCCTCTCCCTTTCCTTCTCTCTCTCTCTCTCTCTCTCTCTCGGTCTTTATATAAAAACTCTATTTTCGTTCGGAAGTATTAGGTTGCTGCAGATAAAATGGCCGATTTAGTAATAAATGTTTAAACAGCTGTAACTTTCTATAAAGACAATTTATTTAATCAAAATAGGTATTAATAGATGAAACACACTTTTCTCAACGAGATACAAGTACATTTATTCCAGTTTTGTAGAAGTCTGAGTTTCTGGTTCGAAGAAACTCCTCGAAGGCATTTTTGATAGCAGCTTCATTATTAAATCTTTTTCCTGTCAAAAAGTGATCCAAATGTTTAAAGAAATGGTAATCTGTTGGTGAGAGGTCTAGTGAATATGGAGGGTGAGGAAGAGTATCATAGCGCAACTCGTTTAATTTTTGGACCGTTGTTCTCGATACATGAGATCGTGCGTTATCATGAAGCAGTATCACTCCATCCCTGTTGACAAGCCTAGGTTGTTGGACTATCAATTTCTGATGCATTTCATCCAGTTGAGCACAGTATTTCTCAGCATTGATGTTTTCGCCAGGTTGCAGGAACGAATAGTGGATAACTCCAGCTACAGACCACCAAACAGTTACCATTATTTTGTTTGGATGAAGGCTTGGTTTCGGCATGTGTCTTGGTGCTTCATTGGCATCTAGCCATTGGGCCGATGGGCGACGATTATCGTATAAAATCCACTTTTCATCGCAGGTCACAATTCGATGCAAAAACGGTTCCTTTTTGTTGCGGAAGAGAAGAGAACTTGAAATCTCCATTCGACACGTCATGTTTTGCTCGGTAAGATCATGCGGAACCCATTTGTCAAGCTTTTTCACTTTTCCAAGTTGTTGCAAGTGGCGGCAAACTGTCGAATTGTGAACGCCTAATTTTTCGGCAAGATCCCTTATGGTTTGGCGGGGGTCAGACTCTACTAATGCACGCAGCTCGTCGTTATCGATAGATGGTCCTCGGTGTACACGTGGCTCATTTCCAAGGTCCATATCTCCGGATCGAAATTTTTCGAACCACCGCCGAGTGGTTCGTTCGCTAACTGTATCAAGCCCTAATGCACTGTTGATATTCCTCGTTGCTTCCGTTGCGTTGTGCTCTAATTTAAATTCGTATAGTAAACGCAGCCGTTTTTGATTCACTTTCATGTTCACTTTCTCTTTTTGTTTTTACGATCACTATGAAGTGCAAAACAGAAATGACTCCATAAACCAAGGTAGCAGTATTTATACTTTAATATGTCATATCATTTGCGCCGCCTTGTGCCAACATAATACACTAAAATTGCAGCCAACTTTATGTCATTGCTAAATCGGCCATTTCATCTGCAGCAACCTAATAGTAATACATTAATTTATGATTTTTTCAGTCACTAATGCATTACATGCTTTTTGCATTAAAAGTTTTTATAAAAGGAAATATGTGTATTATGTAAAGTTATAATTTTATTATTTTCTTTTTTTAATTCATAAAAAATTATAAAAATTTTCAAAAAGTATGTTAATGTTTAGTTCCGGTTGTTGAAATAAAAGTTCAAAAAATCTTACTTCAACAAAAATTTAAAAAAAAACTTCATGTCGAATTTAAAAAAAAAAATCTAATTTTTTTTAAATAGATGAATTTAATTTTCATTTTATAATTGTACTCGTCAACATAAAATATTAAATCTCAAGACATTATGTGCATAAAGTGTACTTCTATTTTGAATTATGGAATAAATTGAAGATATACACTACCGTTTAAAAGTTTGGAAACACCCGATTTTTATTAGATTAAAAAAAATACCGTAAATAAATCTCTAAATAAACACGTTATTATTGAAGTTTATTCATTATTGTGACCGTGCTTATAAAAATAATGAACAAAATTACTTATTTCTTACCATTTATTCCTTATCTTGAAAATAGACCGGCACACGTGTTTTATTACCACAAAGGTAATGAGATATATTATTTTTGCATTTATTTGTACTGAATATTTTTTACTAAATGTTAATCTAACGTTTGATTAAGATTTAAGTGTAATAAATCATGACTTACGTGTTTTATTGTCGTTTTCATTCAAATTACCATAGTGTTTCCAAACTTTTGAACGGTAGTGTAAAGCGGCGGCGTGTGTACTTTATTTTTACGGTTTTTCCAAGGCATTTTTTCGTGTTTTATACCTTGCAGAAAAGGCCCGAGGAAACGAAGACACGAACTAGTCGACAAAGCAGAGAGGAAGAGGAAGAAAAAGCAGAAATAAACCGAAAAAAAGGGAAAATAAACCGAGAAAAAGAGAAAATTGACGTTTACAACGAAAACAAGATGTATATATGTACGAGGTATGTTCAGAAAATAACGGGAACTTTTAAATTTCGTGGGTTTCAAGAGTCCGATTGTCAACATTTTTTTTTATTATGTTGCTACACATATCCCTGAAGTATGATACAATTTTCAGCTGTATTCATTGTTTACTTTGTCAGTGGCAGCCGCTAAGGTTAGACGTGTTTTTATGAGCTCGGCGATTTTCGTTTGTTAAAAAAAATGGATCAAAGAATTCGTATCAAATTTTGCGTAAAAAATAAAATAAAGTGTAACAAAGTGTGTAAAATGTTAACAAAGGCCTATAGTGAGTCTGCTATGAGAAAAACAAGGGTTTAAGAGTGGTATAAGCGTTTCCAAGATGGCCGTGAAGACGTTGAAGATGATGAACGCCTCGGACGCCCTAGCACATCAACAACCGATGAAAAAGTGGAAAAAGTGAAAGAAATGGTTTTGAACAATCGTCGAATCACAATCAGAGAAGTCGCTGATGATGTTGGCATATCGACTGGCTCATGCCATGAAATATTTTTGAATGTTCTGAGTATGAAACACGTGGCAGCAAAATTCGTTCCAAAATTGTTGAATTTTGAACAAAAACAGCGGCGAATAGAAGTTGCTCAGGAGTCACTAAATGAAGTCAACAACGATGCAGAATTGCTAAAACGTGTTATAACAGGTGACGAAACATTGGTTTACGGATATGACATCGAAACTAAGGCTCAATCGTCCCAATGGAGGCATTCTGGATCGCCATGACCGAAGAAGGCTCGACAAGTGCGGTCGAACGTGAAGGTTATGCTCACCGTGTTCTTCGATTTTAATAGCATAGTGCATCATGAATTCTTGCCACGAGGTCAAACGGTCAATAAGAAGTACTACCTACAAGTTCAACGCCATTTGTGTGAAGCAATCCGAAAAAACACCCGGATTTGTGGCAAAACAATTCATGGCTTTTGCACCACGATAATGCACCTGCTCACACTTCATTGCTTGTTCGTGAATTTTTGGCCAAAAACAGTACTGTAACGATGCCCCAGCCTCCATATTCGCCAAACATGTCTCCGTGTGACTTTTTTCTATTTCCAAAAATTAAGAGAACCTTAGAAAGCCGTCGTTTCACAAGCATAGAGGACATTAAAAGCGCATCGCTGAGCTGAAAGAGCTAAAGGCTATCCCAAAGAACGGGTTTCAGAAGTGCTTCGAGGATTGAAAGAAGCGCTGGCACAAGGGTATAATATCTAGTGGGGACTACTTTGAAGGCGACGACATTAATGTAGATGAATAAATAATTATTTTTTTCAAAAAACGAAAATTCCCGTTATTTTCTGAACACACCTCGTATATAAGGCAGGTTGATACTCGAAACGTTTTTCACTCGCTCTGATAGAATACACGCAAATACTCTTACAATTACGCGTTCGCGTTATGTTTCTTTCTCTTTCTTTCTTTTTTTTTTTTTGTTTTTTTGTTTTTTTGCTACACGCGCCCGATGCGCGACGCACAACGTTTATTATTCTTTATGACGAGCGGTGAATCCATGCCACAGTTTTCATTGCGCGCATTGGTCGTTGCCGATAAAATGAAAGTTTAAAAGAGCTTTTTGTATCTATCTCTTTCACTCACCCACTCTCGGTTTTCTCTCTTTTGTTTTATTTTCTTTTCTAGTTGAATAATTTTTTTAAATTATTTTGGATTCGACTATCAACTTTCCAATATAAAACGTCTATTCCCGTTGTCTCGACTGAGAATACGTTTAAAATAAGATTTTTACAATAATGTATCGTATACAAAGTATTCGGATGATTGTTTTTTATTTAATTGCGTCCAAAATTCATTTCTTTAAAATAATAAGAATAATAATAATAAAAAAATTAAAAAAAAAAAATAATAATAATAATAATAATAAAATTGACAGTACACAGTTCGGCAACCAAACTAAAAGTATTTTATATAAAAGCCTGCATTCGAACATAATACAGTGGGTTAGTTAGCGCATATTGTATATTAGGAATGTACACAATGGCTTAATAAAGCTTTCATAGCAATATTTAAGTATCTCGGATTTTTTCTAATTTTCGTAAAGTAAATTTATTTCTGCATTATTTCTATAAATTATGTTATCACTTCATTAAGATTATCTGCTCGAAAGAATTATGCTTGACGACGTAATTCTATTTCTAGAGAAAAATTTTTTTTAAATCCATCCCGAGAGAAAAAGTTTATTGTAAGATTATCATAATAAAAATATATATTAGCAGTAACTGTATGGGTTTGAATACATTTTTTCATTAAATAATCATATTATTAAATAACCAAAAAAGATTAGAATTCTTTATTTTTCATTTTGATTAAAAATATATATCGCAAAACTTTCATCGCAATTAAGTACGATAAAAGAAAAGCACTGAATATCCATTTTATTTGATGTTGCAAACATTTTCATAAATAGAAAAAGATTGCATTAAAAAATAAGAAACGCAAGAGGAGATAGACGTCGTTTTAAAAATCGGTTACCCCTTGGTAATATCGTAAGAAAGTGGGAATGCAACATTGCCGCCAAGATAACCTTCAATACGACGTTGGATTATTTCACGTGACATTACGCCGGTCGATAAGATAAGACGCCCAGAAAAGGAAGGAACGGTGAATATATGTACGTTCACACGCGGTAATGTTATAAACTGCAAAGCTTAAGACCTAAAACTGTACTAATAAAGATGTTAATCGCTGCGACATTTTTCACTGATTAATCTCGAGTACGTTTGATACTTAATTTACTATATTTGATATATCAAGTTTTAAAATTGTAAAAATATTTTTTGATGCTCTGCGTTATTTTAATCTCCGTTTATTTGCATCTTTTTGTAATTGTGGTAAAAATAATTTATATGCATTTTCTTTTGTATTTCAATCAGTCAAATGAATAACAAAAAAGTAACCGTGAATGACAAAAATATTATTTTAGTTACATTTTAAATTTAAATAATTCAACATTTGCGAATTAAGCTTATTTTTAATTTAGCAACTTTTAAAAAATAAATCAAATCGTTAAATGTGTCTGTATGAAATTATTTTCCATTCGATACTTTAATAATCGTTAAACAGCTTAAATTGAGAACAATTTTCAACTTTGTTGAAACCAAATGACATTATCACTGCCAAGAACAAGATATAGCGAAACAAAAACTTTGCTCTACAAAGTTATTGTACGTAACAATTAATTGAATTCAATAACAATAGACTTTGTAATTCTCAGAACCAAATTCTTCAAATAGATTAGGTTAATTTCGACCGCAAATTTGGAAGGCTAACCTCAAATTGCGTCATCATGATGTAACTAAACAAGTCTCATTAAGTAAAACTAAATGGCGGTGTACCGAAATGGACAATATCCCCGACGTCTAATTAAAAGAGGCAAATTTTTCGTAACGCGAGTTAAATTTCACGCTGAGAATCGTAAGAGATTTACTCAAGCTAATTTACCGTGATAAGCGTTGATCTTTTGTAATTTTTTCGAGTTACGATAATAAACGCAATGTTCTGGAAAAGTTTCATAGGTACACATTTCAGGTTATTGCATCAATTTATTTATTATTTGATAAATAAATAAATAAAAATCGAATTAAAAGATAAAAATATTAAAAGTACAAAATCCATCTCCACAAATTTTTTACAATGATACATCAAATTTCTCGACTAATTTACCATCTTCAATCAATTTCTTTATTGTACAATCCTAAAACTCCACATTCTCATATAAATATTATCGAAGAACTATTTGATCTATTTAAAAAAAAATTAATATCAACAAGTACCCGATTCTCATTAAACGCCAAATAGACTCCTTGGAAAGTTTGACTTAGAGCACATGAGGAAAACTAGACGAGAAATTCGTCTCGTAAAAAATTAAGCCAAGCGTAACGCAAAGAGATCGTGTATCTCTCTCGCTCTGTCTCTCCTTCACACTCTCTCTGTCTCTCTCTCTCTCTCTGTATCTTTGTCTCTTTGTCTCTTTCACTCTTTTGGTCTCCGTCTCTCTCACTCTTTTTGTCTTTCTGCCTTTCTCACTCTCTTTGGTTTTCTTACTCTCCCTCTCTCTCTCCCTCTCCCTCTCCCCCTCTCTCTTCACCTGTTATCTCGTTGGAATATTCGAGGAAATCACCTGAAGATTACTTAAATCCTGATAGACATTCTCTCTGTAAGGTTCTGATTCTTCGCGTTTAACGCACTCTCTGATATGTTAAATTACCTTAATAAAATATTTGGCTTTTCTTGATTTGTTTCGGTCTGTCTATTTAATTTTTTAATTGAAATGAGAACAAATTTAATATTTTACTCATATTAAGATCGATTATAGAACAAACTGATAGAAGAAGTTTCTACTACTTCGTTCACGTCAAACTTTGGAACGTAAACTTCAAGAAATTTGTCTATTTTTTAAATATTGAAGATTGTTCAAATTTTCAGTTTTAAGAGATAAAAATGTTATATTAAATTAGGATTGCAATTAAGATCAAGGCTCAATCAAGGTTGCAAAATTAGCCACATTTTTTCAATTACGGGTTTTTTTTATGAAGCCACTTTTCATAATACGGGACAATTAAACTGACATGATTCCCACTATTGGCCGATTGAGAATCCTTACTGGACCCAAGCAGTCAATCACCAACATCAGTAGAGTCTCATATTATGGTGTGGTATTTATTATTAATGGCTTTCTAATCAGGCCTTATTTTTTCGATGGTAATATTAATACGGATAGATACCTTAATTTTCTAATAAATAAACTACTAAATCTGCTGCAAGATATTCTACTGTAAATAAGAGCGCGTATGTAGTTTCAGCATGATGGTGCACCTGCTCATAAAAGTTTAAGAGTTCAAGAATTTTTAAACCGAAGATACCCTAACCAGTGGATAGGTATTGGACGTGGTGAAGATCGTGTTGAATGCCCCCCCCCCCCCGACCCGATCTTCATATCTCACGAGCTCGGTTTTTTATTTTTATGGAGTTTTTTTGAAAAACACCGTTTATCGGCTGGATTGATATTCTTGCCTTTAAGTCGGTATCGATTTTTTCCTTTAACGGCCGGTTCTTGTCTTTATTGGTTGGATTTAAAAAGGACCTGAAAATTCACCCTGCTATATCCTCGTTGTGGGTCCTGGACATGATGTTTTATAACGATGACTAAACGCAGGAAATAGTTCTCGCGGAAGTATACTACTGTGATCAAAAAGTAAGGTGAAATTGTCATTTAAAACTCCCGGGAATTAGGAAGGCAGGTACGTTTTTTTCCCTAAGTTAGTAAGACTGTCTATAACATTTGTCAAACGTCTGTTTGTCAAAAGGTTTAATTATCTCCGAGTTATACGTGTTTTTGTAAACAACCAAAAGTGAATTTTGCGATTTTTACAATGGGTGATTTTGTTGAGCAAAGAACTTGCATCAAATTTTGTTTGCGGAACGAATATTCTTGTGCGGACACGTTGAAAATGTTGCGGAAGGTCTTTGGTGATCAAACTATGGCACAAAAAAACGTTTATAAGTGGTACAACGAGTTCAAAGCGGACCGAGAACGCGTTGAAGACGAACCGCGCTCTGGACGACCATCAACGTCTACCGACGAGGGCCACGTCCTAAAAATCAAAGATTTGGTGCTTGAAAATCGTCAATTGACAATTAGAGACCTCGCTGATAGTGTTGGAATATCATTTGGCTCAGCCCAAACCATTTTGAAGGATATTTTGTGTCTCAAACGCGTTAAGTCTCGATTGGTGCCAAAATCACTCAATTTTTTGGAAAAAAAGCGTCGCGTTGATGTGTGTGAAACTTTGCTGTCTGACTATCAGAACCACTTGAAATGCATCATTACTGGAGACGAGACTTAGATTTACGCATACAACCCTGAAATCACCGACCAATCCAGCGTATATCGTGCAAAAGGTGAAGCAAGACCGAAAAGACCACGGCAAAGTCGATCGAAAATCAAGGTCACGTTGACAGTTTTCTTTGATTATCGTGGTGTGGTGCACTATGAATTCCTTTCGCTGGGCCAAACTGTCAACAAAAAATATTATTTGAGCGTTATGCGTCGCTTGCGTAAAGCTATTCGTCTGAAACGACCGGAATTATGGGCGAACAACTCTTGGTTCCTTCATCACGATAATGCACCATGTCATACTGCATTGGTTCTTCGCGACTTCTTTGCCAAAAACTCGACTCATATCGTTCCGAAACCACCGTATTCACCTGATTTGGCTCCGTGCGACTTCTGGCTATTCAGCAAACTTAAAAAGCCAATGCGGGGACGCCGTTTTGACACGATTGAGGAGATAACCGAATCGAAGAAGGTCTTGAAGGCTATACCGGAAAAAGTCTATTTCGACTGTTTCGAGGACTGGAAAAAGCGTTGGCAAAAGTGCGTTTTATCGGACGGGGATTACTTTGAAGGGGATGAAATTGATTTGGAAGAATAAATAAAGAATTTACATTTTATAAACAAATTCACCTTACTTTTTGATCACAGTAGTATATTGACCTTTTAAGTTTTTTCTTTTGGTATATCTTTAAATTATCTTATTCTATTCTGAACGTCAACTTTTATACGTCTTCAGAAATCGAAGTCAAAAACATAGCAAAAACCATAAGAAACTCATAAAAATAGTATTTTTTCGCATTTATCTAAAAAAATATTGACAATTTTTAAAAAATTTCAAATAAAAGTTGTAGATTGCATCAAAATCTATCATTTTCATGATACGTATTTTTCTCTAGAGATGATATTTTCCGACTTAAATGCGTTCAAACGCATATCAGTTAAATACGAGGGTATATTAGCATTTATTTAACACTCTTAAATGTTTCTATTTCATTTTTTGAAAAAGGCTTATTTACGCATTTTAATACGCTGATTACAAATATCATATGCAAAATTGTTAGAAATTTTATTTTCATGAGAAAAACAATAAAAAACCTATAAAAATCATACTTTCTTGCGTTTATCTTGAAAACTACGAAAAATCTTAAAAAATGTTTAGAACAAAAGTTGTAGATCTCATCAAAATACATCTTCTATTCTGTGAGACAAAAAGGAGGAATTACCATATTAAAATCTGAAGCTGAGTTTGAAATGACCTTCAAGGTCATAGTCCTGGTCAAATCCAAGGCGACAATTCGCTTACTTCCTTGCATTTCTACAACTTTTGTCTTTAACACTTTTTCGATTGAAACACTACCTAGCGAGTTATTTTGGTGCGTTTTTTAAATTACGTCACCTTGTATATAGATTGAAAAAAAATGACAGAAATTAAGTAAGTATCACAGATTTAGAAGTTCGTTTGGTATCGCAACATCTCCCTTATGGATATTAATCTTGATAAAATATTTATCAACTTTCCGTATATCCGACCCTAATTTTTCAAAGAATAAATCATAACACACCTAATACAAGCTTTTTTCCAAGCACTAAAATAACGATAAAAAAAGCAAACACTCTTCAAAAAAATAATAATATTTCATCGCTATTCTGCAAATAAACTAAAACCTCCAACTTGCTAGTTCTGCAAGTCAATAATAAAGTAATCTTCAATCTTCGTACGAGAAACGTCTGGAACTTGATCTCGGCCAATTTGTCTTTCTTCGATGCCTTCCTTCACTTAAACCATTCTATTTTATTTCCCCCCTTTCTTGCATCCTTCTTTGTTACCGAAAAGCGAAAAAATCGGCGCCAAAAAATTTTATTTCTTAGACTCTTTCTTTAAGAGGAATTACAATGCGCGCAACGATTGCGTACGTGCCAAGACCGATAAAAAGGGAGAGCTAGAGAGATAGAGAGAGGGAGAAAGAGAAAGATAAAGAAGGGAATTTAAGTTAAACGATTTCACGCCCATCGAAACGTTGTTCGAGCGAAATCTCGCGTGACAAGTCAACCTCGTAGCGACGTTTTCGTACGTGCTAAACTTTGAGAATTTCGTTTTTTTTTTTCCGTAATTTTTACCGTCTTGAAAGGGGAAAATTATTTTTGACTTTGAAATGGCAATTTATAATGATAAGGTGAACGAAACATTGTCAATTTAAAATAAAAATTACAATTTTATATTTTTGTTGATTATTGGAATGTCAACAAAATATTACAAATTAAAAAAGTATCAGTATTCTATTTATGTATAATTAACTATTATTATGAGAAAATTTTCTTGAACAATTTTCTTGCAACATAACAAAATTTCATAATAAGTATTTTTTGCAATTCTTTTATTATTTTAGAAATAAAAGAAATATTTAAAAACAGAAATTCTCAGAAATTATAATTATTTAAACAGAGTAAAAATTTTACAATATATTATATTAATATTGTATAATATTAATCCAGCAGAAGAAAATATAAGTATCGTTTCTTGTTCACCGGTCTGGCGCATTTCATACTATAACTAAAATTTTAAAACTATAAATACTTAAATGTGCACAAAAACAAAAAGAAAAAAAAAATATTCTATATAAAAAAGAGTAACAAATCTAAGTCCTTTAATTATTTTTAGATTTTTAAATTGAGTGTTCATTTTTATTGATCCATTTCTTTATTTTATATTGCATGTTTTTATTATTTTTTGAGTTTTTTATTGTTGTTCGGTTTTTAAATCATTTGATAATCTATTATTGCCTTTTCGCTTCTTGCCAATTCTCTCCTGTATTTATTAGAGCCGTATCATCGGCATATTATAATATTATCAGCTTCGATTTCCAATAGATCATCTATGTAGACGATGAACAGCAACGTTCCAAGAATAGTGCCTTGCAGTACTCAAATGCTAATTGTATTATATTTATTTATTACCTTATTTATTTAATTTGACCCTTCGTTTTCTATTACTTAGATAAGATTTAACTAACTCGAGGGGGCAACCTCTTATTCCATAATTGTATAGTTTACTCATAAGAATTTTGTGGTATTCTATGTCGAAAGCCTTAGCTAAGTCCAGAAAAGTTATAGTTATTGGTTTTCTTTGATCAAGATGATTATACGAGGTGTGGCAGAAAAGTAATGAGACTAGCAACACTGCAAGCTATCTGGTAACAGCACAGCGTTGCCAAATCGCTTGCACATGTATCATTACCCTCCTAAGGCTCGGTGCGAGTTTCAGTTCCTTCCGTTAACTACCTGATTTTTGTGACTGCTATTAGTGAAGTTGTGTTTTGGTTGTGCGTCACGCAAAATGGAACAAATGGATGTTCCATCATGACAACGCCCCATGTCACACTGCCCTCTCCGTCACAGAACTTTTGACCTCAAAAGGCATTCCTATGGTTTCCCAGACCCCCTATTCACCTGACCTAAGTCACGGTGACTTTTTCTTTTTTTCTAAACTAAAAAATGTCCTCAAAGTATGTCATTTCGGGACTTTAGAAAATATCCAAAAGAGTGTAACGGACATGCTGAAGACCATACTGGTTGAAGACATTCAGCGCTGCTACCAAAAGTGGGAACAATGTCTCCATCGGTGTGTAGCTGCCCAAGGGAACTACTTTGAAGGGGATAACATTGATGTTTAAAAAAAATAAGAACTTTAGTAAATAAAAAATCAGTCTCGTTATTTTTCTGCCACACCTCGTATATGTTGCTGGAGATGTGATATAAGAAGTGCATCTATTATACCTGTTACGTATAGGATTGAGGAAAAGGTATGATAAATATAGGAGAATAAATTTGGGAAAAAGAAATTAATTTCTTGAAAATAGGCGGAAGTGAAATCTTCTTTATTAAACTTCTGCTTTAGTTTATGAGGTTCGGAAAGACAAGTGAGCCTGAGCGCTCGATGCGCGGCCTCTACCTTTTCTCCGTCGAACGCTTTCAGCGACTCAAGCACCGCTGCTGTGCCATTTGCTTACGAACAGCGCAAGAAACCCCCACTCTTATTCTTTGCGATAACTTTGAAATCACTATGGGATTTTACAATAACGTCCCGGCTAACCGAGGGGCCCTTCCGTCACCGGATGGGTCGGGAAGAGACCACCCACTATCGCGTCCATGGTACTTTTGTCCTTGCGTTCAGGTGGACCAAAACTACCCAGTTTTTGGGTTACAAGTTTGTAACCCAGTCCCCAGGGGTCTCTGTCCACCTCCTCGCACAGTCTCCGCCAACACCGTTTCTTGCTGTCTTTAATAGCGAACGTCAGTCGCTTCCGTGCTGTCTTATATGCGACCGATAATTCATCGACGTTAGGGTTTCCCCTTTTTCGCGCGCGACGTAGTCGTCTACGATACGCGATACAGTCCCTCCGGATGAGACTGATTTCGTCGGACCACCAGTACATAGCTTTTCTGTCCGGTACGTTTCGTTTGCGAGGCATAGAAGCCTCGCACAGTCTCGTTATCATAGTCATAGTTTCTTCTACTATGTAGTCCGTCCACGTGACCGTGCCTTCCGTAAGGTCTTCTGGAACGGCCTCAGAGGGCGCTACTGCTTCCAACAGCGCCTCCTTAAAACGGTCATGATTCTGTTTCGCGAGGTTGAACCTTTTTGGTTGCAGACCCCCCCTTTGTACGTTTCGTGGCGTCGAGGTACTACTCAACACTTCAAAGACGATGTACTGGTGATCGCTGGCCGTAAAGTCATCGGTCACCCGCCACCGACTTATTCGCGAAGAGATACTGTCCGACGTCATCGTTACGTCCAGTATCGAGTACCCAAACCCTGGTCTCAGGTACGTCGGCGTACGTCCGGTGTTGGCCACTACCAGTTCAAGCCTGGCGGCCATCTCCAGCAGCAGCCTACCCCGTTTGTCCGTTGCCGGCATGCCCCACTCGATCGCTCTGGAGTTAAGGTCGCCTGCGACGATGAGATCACCCGGGAGATCTCTAAGGGCGTCCTCCAGTGTACCAATCTTTTCCTCGAAGACCCTCGCCGCGACGTTTGGGGACAGGTAGACACTAACGTAAGTGATAGTGCCAACCCTAACCCAAACGAAGTCCTCTCCATACGAGGAAGCTTGTACCCGTCGGCCCATCGCGCCCCTCACCCAGATGGCCGAAGTGCCCGAGGCATTCTAAAACCACCCGTCGGTTGTGCGTAGGTCTCGGTACTGCTCACTCAGTATTAGTACGTCTGCGTTTCGTTCCGTCGCAATCTGCGGTAATAGCAGCTGGGCTGCTTGGCACCGATGTAGGTTTCCTTGCAGTACCCCCATCATGCTGTGGACTTTTTCTTGAGGTTTTCAAGCGCGGCCCTGAAAACCCCACACGCCCCGGAACCCGGCCTGTGCGCGACTTCCTTTTGCCCCGTCGCAGAGCAAAGGAAGCAATTATTATTATTATTGTTGTTGTTGTTGTTGTCGTTGTCGTTGTCGTTGTCGTTGTCGTTGTCGTTGTCGTTGTCGTTGTCGTTGTCGTTGTCGTTGTCGTTGTCGTTGTCGTTGTCGTTGTCGTTGTCGTTGTCGTTGTCGTTGTCGTTGTCGTTGTCGTTGTCGTTGTCGTTGTCGTTGTCGTTGTCGTTGTCGTTGTCGTTGTCGTTGTCGTTGTCGTTGTCGTTGTCGTTGTCGTTGTCGTTGTCGTTGTCGTTGTCGTTGTCGTTGTCGTTGTCGTTGTCGTTGTCGTTGTCGTTGTCGTTGTCGTTGTCGTTGTCGTTGTCGTTGTCGTTGTCGTTGTCGTTGTCGTTGTCGTTGTCGTTGTCGTTGTCGTTGTCGTTGTCGTTGTCGTTGTCGTTGTCGTTGTCGTTGTCGTTGTCGTTGTCGTTGTCGTTGTCGTTGTCGTTGTCGTTGTCGTTGTCGTTGTCGTTGTCGTTGTCGTTGTCGTTGTCGTTGTCGTTGTCGTTGTCGTTGTCGTTGTCGTTGTCGTTGTCGTTGTCGTTGTCGTTGTCGTTGTCGTTGTCGTTGTCGTTGTCGTTGTCGTTGTCGTTGTCGTTGTCGTTGTCGTTGTCGTTGTCGTTGTCGTTGTCGTTGTCGTTGTCGTTGTCGTTGTCGTTGTCGTTGTCGTTGTCGTTGTCGTTGTCGTTGTCGTTGTCGTTGTCGTTGTCGTTGTCGTTGTCGTTGTCGTTGTCGTTGTCGTTGTCGTTGTCGTTGTCGTTGTCGTTGTCGTTGTCGTTGTCGTTGTCGTTGTCGTTGTCGTTGTCGTTGTCGTTGTCGTTGTCGTTGTCGTTGTCGTTGTCGTTGTCGTTGTCGTTGTCGTTGTCGTTGTCGTTGTCGTTGTCGTTGTCGTTGTCGTTGTCGTTGTCGTTGTCGTTGTCGTTGTCGTTGTCGTTGTCGTTGTCGTTGTCGTTGTCGTTGTCGTTGTCGTTGTCGTTGTCGTTGTCGTTGTCGTTGTCGTTGTCGTTGTCGTTGTCGTTGTCGTTGTCGTTGTCGTTGTCGTTGTCGTTGTCGTTGTCGTTGTCGTTGTCGTTGTCGTTGTCGTTGTCGTTGTCGTTGTCGTTGTCGTTGTCGTTGTCGTTGTCGTTGTCGTTGTCGTTGTCGTTGTCGTTGTCGTTGTCGTTGTCGTTGTCGTTGTCGTTGTCGTTGTCGTTGTCGTTGTCGTTGTCGTTGTCGTTGTCGTTGTCGTTGTCGTTGTCGTTGTCGTTGTCGTTGTCGTTGTCGTTGTCGTTGTCGTTGTCGTTGTCGTTGTCGTTGTCGTTGTCGTTGTCGTTGTCGTTGTCGTTGTCGTTGTCGTTGTCGTTGTCGTTGTCGTTGTCGTTGTCGTTGTCGTTGTCGTTGTCGTTGTCGTTGTCGTTGTCGTTGTCGTTGTCGTTGTCGTTGTCGTTGTCGTTGTCGTTGTCGTTGTCGTTGTCGTTGTCGTTGTCGTTGTCGTTGTCGTTGTCGTTGTCGTTGTCGTTGTCGTTGTCGTTGTCGTTGTCGTTGTCGTTGTCGTTGTCGTTGTCGTTGTCGTTGTCGTTGTCGTTGTCGTTGTCGTTGTCGTTGTCGTTGTCGTTGTCGTTGTCGTTGTCGTTGTCGTTGTCGTTGTCGTTGTCGTTGTCGTTGTCGTTGTCGTTGTCGTTGTCGTTGTCGTTGTCGTTGTTGTTGTTGTTGTTGTTGTTGTTGTTGTTGTTATTATTAACCCCGCTATACCGGTCCCAAGCCCGGGGCCTCTCCTTTCAGGAGGTGAGGAAGGGGGAGGGGGAGGAGTAACACCTCGTTAAAAAAAACCTTGGTCCATCTGGACCGGATGGTAGCACCTCGTAGGGGTCCCGCCTGGGGTTACAGGTTGGGTCAGGGACGAGTAGCGGGTACGGTGACACTGCCCATTTGGGATGTGTGATATGATCTGTGCAGCGCGCTCTCCCTGGAACTCCCGGCGTCAACGCGCCGCACCCAAGGGGATGCTGGGATGCCAATGAAGGGTGCAGGTGCAAGGCTGGGGCGGATGTCACATTCCCGTCTTATAGCCAAAAGCCTCTACAGCAATGGGGGTAGCTGTAGTGGTGATCACCCCCCCACACCCAGAGGCACCGCGTTCGGAGACGGCCAGCATCTTGGAGTAATTCACCACCATGGAGCAAAAACAACCTAAAAACTCGAATAAAAATACGCGTACCCTTCCCCCGCAACCGGAGGAGGGCAATAGTGCGCAACACGATCTGGGCAGAAATGCACATATCTCTGCCAGTATTGAGAATCTCCTTCCGCAAAAACTTGCGGAAAGTGAGAGGCTTACGATGGAGTGCATCGACGGCATGCAGTCCATCATAAAAGAGATGGTGGCTGCATTGAAAAGTCAGCCCAACATCAAGACCTCCATTAAAAAGGGTATCCCAAGGATGGAAGAGATGCTGGATAAACTCCGGCATACAACCTCGGCCGCGAGTGAGGCCCGTAAACAGCTGTTCACTACGGTGATCAGCTCCAGAGCAGCCCCTCAGCCAAAGAGGCCGGCCTCCAGCCCGCCCAGTCTCCCCACTCAAACGCCTGGGGAGGCGCGATCGTGGTCGGAAGTCGTCAAGAAGAGAAAGAAGAACACTAAGACGACCCCAAGCAAAGAGCCAAAGGGCGGGCTCTTAAAGGAAAAGAAAACGGTGCAGCAGCAGCCGCAAAAGAAATCTGCCGCACCAAAAAATAAGACGAAGAGGACGCGATCAGAGGCAATCTGCCTCAAGCCGGCGGACGGCCAATCGTACGCCGATATATTAGGTCGGGTCCGCAAGGAAGTAAAGCCCGATGCTTGCGGCGCTGAAATTAAATCCATTCGGCGCACCAAAGCTGGTGAGGTTCTCCTCGAGTTGAGGAATACCTCTGCCGAGGGACGAAAGGGCCTATCAGACGCCCTTCAAAGGGCTGTCGGGGGTGCAGGCTCAGTGAGGCAGCTGATCCCAAGGGCGACCTTGGAAATCAGAGACCTCGACTGCTGCACCTCGAAGGCAGAAGTCGAAGAGGCCCTTCAGAGTGCTCTGCCGGGGTACTGCGGGGCAATAGAAGTAGCGCTGACCAAGTCAAACGCTATTCAACAGCGGATGGCCTTTGTGACCATCGACGAAGTCAGCGCCAACCGATTGCTCGAGTCGGCTCGGCTTCGGGTCGGCTGGGTGAATTGTAGAGTGCGACGAAAAACTGTAGCACTAAGGTGTTACCGGTGCCTCGGTTTCGGCCATTCAAGCCGTAACTGTAAGGGACCGGACAGGTCGAACTGGTGTTACAGGTGTGGAGCAAAGGAACATCGGGCCGCCGATTGCGCGGCGCCACCCGAGTGCTTCCTTTGCGAAGCACAAAGCGATCCGGCAATGCGGAAACACATTGCCGGGTCGAGCGTTTGCGCTGCATATCGCGCAGCCGTATCTAAGGCCCAGCGATGATGCAACTCTTGCAGGGCAATCTCAATCGGAGCCGAACGGCGCACGATTTACTCCCGCAGATCTACTTCGACCTGTCCGTGGATATAGTTCTTATCTGCGAACAGTATCGGAGCAGGGATGCGGGAGAGTGGTATTCCGATGATAGCGGAACAGCGGCCATCTGGGTTCCCGATCCACGTCGTTTTGGCGTCGTGAGCCATGGATCTGGAAACGGTTTCGTTTGGGTTAGAGACACTGACGTCACATACGTCAGCTGTTACTTTACCCCAAACGAAACTATAGGTGACTTCCAGACTAGACTTGATAGTCTGGAAGACACCGTCAGAGACATGGAGGATGATCTAATAATTGCCGGAGATCTGAATGCGAAGGCTCTTGAATGGGGGATGGACAGGCCGGACTCAAGGGGAAGGCGAGTCATGGACGCGGTGTCGCGGCTCGGGCTGGTGGTACTTAATACCGGCCGCACCTCAACCTTTAGACGGCCAGGGTACCGAGAGACCATACCCGATGTGTCTCTCGCATCCGCGGGTCTGGTTGCGCGTGTCAGGGGTTGGCGGGTGATCGAGGACTACACAGCCAGCGATCACCAGTACATCACCTTCCGTGTGGGTGATGGAAGGCCAATCGATACGCGTGGCCCAACCAGATGGAATATTGATAAACTTGATAGGGAAGAGCTATCTCTGGCAATTACACGCGGCTGGAAATCCCTTGAAGGAGTCCCAGATGGCCTCCCAGCTTCCGAGCGAGCAGAGGCGGTGACGGACGCCACTATGCGTCTTATCCACCGAGCTTGCAAGGAGGCGATCCCGCGGAGGAAACCGAAGATCGTGCGACGCCCGGCCCACTGGTGGACGGATGAGATCGCTGAACTCAGGCGCAAATGTCTGAGATCTCGGCGATTAGCTACGCGATCCAGAAAACGGGACGGCGATCTAGCTGGAAAAATGGCCGACTACAAATCGGCCAGAAAAGAGCTTCGACGGGCCATCAGGTCCAGTCAGCGCCAATGCTGGAAAGAGCTTCGCCTGGAACTCGACAAGGATCCGTGGGGTCTGGGGTACAAGATCGTTATGCAGAAGCTGGGTGCCTTCTCTAGAGGAGCACCCACGGACGCGGCTACGATCGACAGTATTGTCAGTGCCCTTTTCCCAACGCACCCATTGCTCGAGGATCGGGCAATTGCGCCGGTCGACCCGGACTTTCCATTGTTCACCGAACAGGAGCTCAAACGAGCTGTCGGTTCGATGAAGAATCGGAAGGCGCCGGGACCCGACGGAATTCCGGCGGAGGTACTCAAGGCCGTAGCTGAACTCCATCCAGAGCTCTTGCTCGGTATGTACAACTCGTGCCTAAAGGCGGGTACATTCTGTGCCCGGTGGAAGGTTGCGAGACTTGTGCTTATCAGCAAGGGCAAGGCGTCATCAGGTGGACCTTCTTCCTATCGGCCTCTGTGTATGCTCGACACCACGGGCAAACTCCTGGAAGGCCTATTGCGACCCCGACTCCAGCAAGCCGTGCATTGCGCTGGAGGCCTAGCTGAAAGGCAACACGGTTTTCGGAGTGGTAAGTCGACAATCGGCGCTATCCAGGAGGTGGTGGAGGCTGCCAGAGCCGTGGAACGGGGCAACCACCATTCCCGCCCCGTCTGCCTGTTGGTCCTTCTGGATGTGAAGAACGCGTTCAACTCGGTCAGGTGGGCCGATGTTCTAAACGCGATGCAGCGTGATTTCCAGGTCCCTGGATACATTCTTCGAATGATTCAGAGCTACCTGACGGATCGCTACATCGTGTATGAAACATCGGATGGACCGAAAAGAAGGAAGCTCACAGCTGGAGCTGCACAAGGCTCAGTGCTGGGTCCTGAATTATGGAATATTTCATATGACGGGATTCTGCGCATGGAGATGCCGGAGCAGACCTTCCTGATTGGGTACGCAGATGACGTTGCTGCCGTCATCATCGCTCGCGATGTGGAGGCAGTACAGATGCGTCTTAATCAGGTGATGCGCCATGTCGTGCGGTGGATGGATGATCACGGCCTCGAGCTGTCAGCCTCAAAAACCGAGATCGTCTTGATTACCAAGAGGCGTATTGATAAAATACGCACTTTCGATGTGGGGGAAGCGTCAGTCCTAACCAAGCCGGCGGTGAAGTACCTGGGGGTAATACTTGATTCCAAGCTTACCTTCTGGCACCAGATCCAAAGAGCTGCGGACAAAGCGGCCGTCGTGACGGCGTCTCTTAGCAGGGTAATGGCCAACATTGGGGGCCCAAGCCCCTGCAAGCGACGCCTGCTCATGCGGACCGTGGAGTCCATAATGCTATATGGGGCTGAAGTATGGGCTGAAGCACTGCGGACGTGGAAGTATCGTCGGAAAATGGACGCGGTGCAGCGAAGAGGGGCCCTTCGCATCGCTTCTTCGTACCGAACGGTCCCGGGGATTGTGGTGCTGGTAGTCGCTGGAGTGGTCCCTATCGACCTTCTGGCTCAAGAGCGTAGGTTCGTGCACCAGAACAAAGCGGAACTCGGTAAGGTAGCCGCAACGGAGGAAGCCCAGGCTCAATCCTTGCGGGCCTGGCAACAACGTTGGGAACTGGACCCACGGGGGCGTTGGACGGCTCGGCTGATCCCTCAGCTCGAGCCATGGCTCCGACGCTCTCATGGTGAGGTGGATTACTACCTCACCCAGTTCCTGACTGGACACGGCCTCTTCCTCAAATACCTTCACCGTATGGGGAAGGTAGAGGCTAGTGGCTGTGCCCTTTGTGACTGTCCCTGCGACGACGCTCTCCACACGTTCTTTTATTGCGAGCGCTGGAGCGTCGAGCGGGGAGAGTTAGAAAAGGATCTTGGAGTCATCACGCCGGACAATATAGTCTCCGTGATGCTCCAGGGTCAATCGGCGTGGTCGAAGGTCACCTCCTTTGTTAGGAGGGTCCTTCGACAGAAAAAGGCCGTCCTGGACGGCCTGCCATAGGAGAAAGAAGAAAGAAGAGGAGGTTGAGCAGGCCTTGAGAAGACGGCGCCTCGCTGGCGAAGGCCTGGTCCCACTCCGATGCAATGTGAAAGCAGTTCTGGAGTGGGCACAACGACCAGGCTAGGTGGAGGGGTTTTAGTGGGTAGGGCAATTATTGCGAGTCCCACACACCGGGGAGGCACGGAGCCTCCCTGATGCTCCGTAAAAAGGATTTCCCCTCCCTCAGAAAAAAAAAAAAAAAAAAAAAAAAAAAAAAAAAAATTATTATTATTATTATTATTATTATTATTATTATTATTATTATTATTATTATTATTAGTATTTATTATTATTATTAGTATTTATTATTATTATTATTATTATTTATTATTATTATTATATACTTTTACGATTTTTTAATATTAATTTCAAAACATATCGCCTTTTACATTATATTCTAAATACAATTTATTATATTCTTTAAATAAAAATTTTTAAATCTAATAGGCGCATTTATTGTGTTTGAGCCACTTTCGATTGCTTTGTATTCGTTCAACCATATTCTTCGCTTCGTCTATTTCTTTTACGAATTTTAGTTATTAAATATACAAAGCAATGACGGACTTCTAACTTTCTCTAGTTTACAAATTATTATTTTTACTTTCAAATATTTAAAATACAATTTCTCGATATTTAAATTTTCGTTTGTACATTTCATCATTTAACTTGCAACAGTACCTATGTTTTTTCTAAATTCATATCGTCTATTTGAGAGTAGTTTACAACTATTCAAGAAGTTAGTTAATCTTGAGTGTAGTACTTTTTCTGTAATTTTAGCTATGTTAGAGATAGTGAGATTGGTCTGTGAATGTTTAGTAAATGTTCTTTTATGTATCGGTATTACTTGTGACGTAGGCACCACGTCGTAGCCGATTTAGCTACGTGCGCCCTGAGTGCCTTGCACAAAAAAAATATTTATGTAATGTTCGATTTAACAATACTTCAATCTCGCGCACTCTCTCTCTCTCTCTCTCACTCTCTCTCCCCCGTCTAATGTCGCGAATTTGCAGGCCGGCCGCCCGCGACTATCTCCCAGCCGACGGAGGCCTATCGCTTCCCCAGGGCAGGGAAGTGGCAATTCCTCGCCACCCTCAACGCAAAACCACTACCACGCGCTCTCACTCTCTCTTTCTCTCTCTCTCTCTCTCTCTCTCTCTCTCTCTCTCTCTCACTACTTCGGACGAACAAATAAGGAGCTTACCCTTGCGATCTGCGAGGCTCGTCCGCTAGCAGTTGACGTCCTGGCAGCTCCCTCAGGCACCGCTGCACCGCGCTCCTGCGACTCGTCCTCAGGAGAAGGGCCGCTGGGCCTCGCTGAATGCTCGTCCCGATCTTCACTGCCTCCTCCTCACCCTCGGCTTCGGAGATAGCGGTGGCAACCGCCGGTCGCCTCCCGCCGACTCTCGTTCTCCTCGTCCCTCGGCTCTCGGCGAAGTGCTGACCGCCATCGTTTCTTCTCTTCCTCGAGCAGCACCCTCGACTTCGTCTTCTTCACTCTTACTCTCCTTCTCTCACGCACACCTCGTCCTTCGGCTGCACTCACTCTCTACGACTCTCTCCCTCTCTCTCCCTCTCTCTTTCTGTCACAAAGAAGATTCTCTATTTTCTATTCGCGTATTACTCTCTAAAAACCAACTTACTCCTCGGGCGCGCACAGCTAGACTAAACTGTTGCGCTCTCCCCTCTCTCCCCCTCCCGCGCGGCTCCCTAATTCTCCCGCCGATCGTCGCCGCGAGCTCGAAAACCGCGTAATTTTCGGATGTTGCGGGCTTTCCGAAAAGTCCTTATAAACGGCCTTTCCCAACCGGCAACCAGGCGACAGTCGAGCAAGAGTGTACACAACATACACTCTTCGTCGACGGCCTATGACGGATTCTCCGTCACATAATTTTGCAATTTTTAATGCGTCTGGCCAGATTTCTTTATGTAGACTAAGATTTATAATATGCACTATTGGATCATATATTAATTCAATTAAAAACTTAATTGTCAAAGTATTAATTTCATCTACTCTATCATTTTTCTTTTTCAGACTTGATATGATTCTCATAACTTCTTGTTGATTAGTCAGGTTTATACAGGGTTTTCAAAAAGTCCCGGACCGATTGAATAACTTAACACGTAGGCGTTGCTCAAAAAAATGTTTGAGACAAAAGTTGTAGGAAATCTCCCTGGCTATCCAACCGCGACCCTGAGCGTGACCTTGATCTTGACCTTCAAGGTCATCTCAAGGTCAAATCCATTTGTTTATATGGCAACCCCCAATTTTGACACCAGAAATGAAAAGGGCGGACAATTTTACGTCCAGATACGATCTTTACTATTAAAAAAATTTGAATTTGCAAGGTCAGGTCAAGTCAAGACGGTCCAGTGACCGGCTGGATATCTTGAAAAGTAGGCGTCGCTCAAAAAAAAGTTTCAGCAAAACGTTGTAGGAGATTGCCTTGGCTGTCCCATGTTAATATTTTGATCTTCAAGGTCATATTTAGGAATAATTTTTTTTAAAGCATTCGATAAAATGAGTAATAATTGTGTGAGCGAAAGAATACAATTTAGAATATCTCTAAATTGCTTTCACTTATTAATACTAAATGTTAATACTCCATCAATTTTAATATTCATCATTAAGTTCGCTCCTTACTTCTGATTTTTTTTATTACTTTCAAGAACTGCGTGTCATTTTCTTTGATGATTTAGCCATTTTCTTCATTCATACTTTCTTCCGTAATTTTTAGGTCTTACGATCTTATCGCTTTTCATATTGTAATCTTAAACTTAAATTTTTCTATTAGATTATTTCTTCATCTGAATGTAACATGGCTCCTCTCACTAAACGAGAGTGAATAATTATTCTTATGATGAAACGATACAGTGACAGGACGAGATCTAATAAAGATTTACGGATCTTTTTCAACAATACTTTTTTAGGGTAGAAATGGAACCGATATCCAAATCGACAGTACAAAGGATAATTACGCGTTTCAATTCAAGTAGGGGTATAAAAGATCTTTCTAGATCGGGTCGTCCAGTTACAGCAACTACTGAAGAAAAACAGCCAGATGTTACTCTTTTAATCAATGAAGATTGCCACGGTACAGTTACAAAATTGCATCAGCAACATGATATTACTGTCGGATCAGTGCATAATATTTTGACAAAAAAGTTGAAGCTCCTTCTATACAAGGTAACACTTGTACATGAATTGCTTGAACATGATCCAGTTAGACCCGTAGAGTTTTGTGACTCAATGATGACTCAAATAACTGCTGATGAATATTTTTCGAATAGAATTGTATTTTCAGACGAAGCTACCTTTGAGCTTAATGGCAATGTCAATAGACATAACTTTAGGTACTGGAGTGATATAAACCCAAGATGGGTGTCGGATACTCGCAGTACTCAATACCCTCAGAAAGTGAACGTCTGGGCTGGCATTATAAACAACAGTATTGATAGTTGGGCCCTTCTTTATTGAAGGAAATCTTACTGCGATTAAGTATCAAGACATGTTCCGAAATGAAATCATCCCAGCGATTCACGCAATTGTGGGCAATGATTTTGATCCAACGTTGTTATAGCAAGACGGTGCACCGCCTCATTATGGGCGAGATGTACGTGCTTATTTGAATGGAGTATTTCCAGAAAGGTGGATAGACAGAGGAGGTGTAATAGAATGACCAGCCAGATCTCCTGACCTTAGTCCACTTGATTATTTTTTATGGGGTTACCTTAAAGATAAGCTATATCAAACGAGATCAGCGAACCTCAATGAACTCCAGCAAAAAATAAGAGATGAAATTATTACTATTGATGAAGGTATAATTCGTCAAGCTGTAGCAGTATTTTACTACCGCATAGCACATTGCCAGGTAGTTGTGGGTGAAAACTTTGACCATTTCTTAAAAAAAATAAGATTGATTGATATTTGACTACAGTGATTCAACATTGCCTTCACCTGATGATCTTCACTCTGTCTTGTCTTTGGTGGCTGGGCATCACACCACCTTGCCTTAGTTGACTGAAATGAACACAAATCTCAGTTTCTTTACGCTACCTTACCTTGATTAGCTGGTATGAATGCAAGCCTCATTTTATCGAACACTTTAAGAAAAATTATTCCTTAGTATGAACTTGAAGATTAAGATATTATCATGGGACAGCCAAGGCAATTTCCTACAACGTTTTCCTGAAACTTTTTTTTTGAGCGACGCCTACTTTTCAAAATATCCAGCCGGTCACTGATTGATCTTGACTTGACCTTCCGAGGTCAAAATTTTCTAATGGTAAAAATTGTATCTGGACGTAAAATTTTCCGCGCTTTTCATTTCCGGTGTTAAAATTAGGGGTTGCTATATAAAAAAATGGACTTGACCTTAAAAGGCTTTGAAGGTGAAGGTCAAGGTCATGGTCGAAGTCACGGTTGGATAGCCATGAAAATTTCCGACAGCTTTTGTCTCAACCATTTTTTTGAGTAAAGCCTACGTTTCAAGTTATTCAACCGGTCCGGGACTTTTTGAAGACCCTGTATAAATACTTTTCCTGTTCATATTTAATAGCTTTATTCTTGGATTTTTTAGAGAGTTTATTTCACTTCTTAATTTCTGTCCAATGCTGCTAAAAAATTCATTCATATTTTTAGCTGTATCAGTTTTATTCGTTTCTTTCACATTTTTATTTATTATATAATTGATATTATTATCCTTTTTTGTATTTTTACCTATTTTATTGTTTATTAGATTCCGAAGATTTTTTTGATTATTGAGTTTTGATTGAATTAGTTTTTTGTCATAATCTTCTTCAGCTATTTCTATTACTCTTCACAAAATTTCAGTATATTTTTAGTAATTATCTTTTTTTTTCTGTGTTACTCGGATTTTTTTCCATATAGAGTATAATTTTTCTTTATTGTTGCAAGATGTTACAACTGCTTTTGTTATCCAGTTATTTCTTGGTTTTGTTTTATTATTCTATTTTTTATTCTTTACTAGTTCTGAATTTTTCATGTAATATTGTATCCTTTGTATAAATTCAGTACTTGCTTGATTTTGATCAATCATTAGTAACACATCGTTCAATAAGTCCCGAGACTAACAACGAAAACAACATTTTTTTTCAAAAATCATTTTTATTCATCAATATAATCTCCTTTTAGAGTGATACAATCTTTCCAACGCCTTTCCAACATTTCTATACCATGTTTATAGAAGGATTTATCCTTTGCTTCAAAATAGGCTTCAGTTTCGGCAATGACCTCCTCATTCGAGCCAAATTTTTTTCCCTGGAGCATTTTTTTGAGATCAGCAAAGAGCCAGTAGTCGCTGGGGGCTAAATCTGGCGAATACGGGGGGTGGGGAAGTAAATCAAAGCCTAATTCGTTTAATTTTGCCATTGTTTTCATGGACTTGTGGCATGGTACATTGTCTTGGTGAAAAAGGATTTTTTTCTTCTTCATGTGCGGTCGTTTTGCTGCGATCTCCTCCTTCAAACGTACCAACAAGTCAATATAATAATCACTGTTGATCGATTTACCTTTTTCCAGGTAGACAATGAAAATCACGCCATGTGTATCCCAAAAAACAGACGCCATGACTTTGCCAACAGACTGTTGCGTTTTTGGACGCTTTGGGCGGCTTTCGCCAGCCATGCGCCACTCAGATGATTGCCGATTCGACTCCGGAGTGAAATGATGTATCCATGTTTCATCCATGGTCACGTATCGCTGCAGGAAATTTTTTTTATTGCGAGTAAATAGCGATAAAGAGCTCTCTGAATCGTCGACTCGTTGCTGTTTTTGTCCCACTGAAAGCAATCGCGGCACCCACTTGGAAAAAACCTTTTTCATGCTCAATTTTTCATGAAGGATTGTAAATACGCTTCCAGATGATATCTGTGTCATTTCTGCAATCTCACGGACCTTCACTTTGCGATTTTTTATTACAATTTTTAACACTTCACTCACATTTTCCTGTGTAACGGCTTCCAATGGCCTACCCGAACGTTCCACATCGTTTGTGTCCGTACGACTACGTTCAAACTCAGCATACCAACGACAAATCGTTGATTTGGATGGAGAGGAGTCCGGGTAATGTTTTTCAAGCCATTGCTGGGCTTCTACGGTGTTTTTACCCATTAAAAAACAATGTTTTATCAACACGCGAAACTCGCTTTTTTCCATTTTTCAAACAAATTACAAAGTGACTTTACTCTAACCTCGATAACTTTGCTGTCAGTGATCCGATTGACGTGAAATTTTTACACGTTTCATGTAAGGGTTCGCACTCTATGGAAACGTGGCCAGTTTGGTACTACTAGCACTATCTCTGGGCTAGTCTCGGGACTTATTGAACGATGTGTTAAGATGTCTGTCCAGTTTACTTTGCTTCCTATGATTCTTAATTTTTTATTGTTTAGTTTTTTTGTGGAGTTTAATATTTTCTTTACTCCAAGTACTTTTATAGACATAAATATTGGACAATAATCGTTGAATGGAACATTTAGTATAAACGTTTTGTATTCCATTTTATCTAGTTTGATAAAAAAGTTATCAATGCAAGTTCCTTTATTGTTGTTTTTATACGAGGTCTGGCTATTAAATAACGAGACTGATTACGAAAAAGGGTTTTATTATAAAAATTATTCTACATTTAAATGCTCCCCTTCAATATACTCCCCTTCTCTCGCCACACACCTTTCCATACGTTTTTTCCATTGATCGAAGCGGTGCTGGAAGTCTTCTTTGGTGAGGGCCTTTAGGAGCTCTGCCGTTTTTTGCTTTACCGCTTCCATCGACTCAAATCGGGTTCCTTTCAAAGCAGATTTTATCTTCGGAAACAAAAACAAAGTCGCACGGTGCCAAATCTGGCGAGTACGGCGCGTGTTCGAGCACTGGAGTGCGCTTACCGGCCAAATACTGCTTCACAGATAGCGCGTTATTGGCAGGTGCGTTGTATTGGTGCAAAATCCACGAGTTGTTCTTCCACAACTCAGGCCGTTTTTTACGAACTCGTTCTCGCGGTGTTGCCAAAACTGAAAAATAGTAAGTCTGGTTCACAGTCTGACCTTCTGGAACCCATTCAGTCATCACGATACCGTTAATGTCGAAAAAAACGATCAACATTGCCTTGAATTTTGATTTGGACATCCTTGCTTTTTTGATTCTGGGCGATTCAGGCGTCTTCCAATGCATCGATTGCCGCTTTGTTTTAACATTGTATTGAAAAATTCACGTTTCGTCGCAAGTAATAATGTTTTTCATCAGTCCGGAATCTTTTTTTAACCTTTCAAGGAAATCTGAGCAGACCTGTTGACGCAAGAGCTTTTGGTCAGGAGTCAGGGTTTTTGGCACCAACTTCGCACAGACTTCTGTCATGTGTATTTCCTTGTGTGAAATTTGTCTAACCGTTTCTTTATCGGCGTTTACAGCCTCGGCAATCATCCGGATGCTCATTCGACGATCTGCACGCACAATTTGGTTGATTTCGGTCACTGTTTCCGGAGTTGTAACAGTGACAGGGCGACCTGGGCGTTGGTCATCTTCAGTGCTCACTCGGAACTCACTGAAGCGCTTACACCACTCAAAAACACGCGCACGAGATAGAGAATTGTCCCCATAGGCCTCTTGCAACAATTTACAGCACTTAGTCGGAGTTTTTTTCAATTTAACGAGAAATTTGAGATTGATACGTTGCTCCTGTTTTTTGTCACACATGGTTTTCGGCACGAGAAAAAAACACGTTCGTTTCAAACCGCTACTGCACAAATACAATAATAGTGACGAGAACATGTTTTGGTACGTGCATAGACAAGGTATCTAGATACCCAACGCACTACTCGTTTTTTTCCCCACTCCTCTACGGCGCCCCATAGGCGCGCAGTCTCGTTATTCAATAGCCTGACCTCGTATGATGTTGAAGTTTGCAACGTTGGACTCCAACGAAAAATCAAAATTTTTCATATTCGTTTTTTCTCAATAAAATAGATATAAAATGAACAAATATGTATTAAAATTGATTATTAACATTAATTTTAGCAAATTCAACCCCTAAAATACCCTTAAAAAAGAATGAAAAAAAATCAAGTATTACAACCGTTTTTTATAATTTAAAAAAAAAATAGTATAATAAAAAATATACAAGGCGCCAGAAACCGTATACGACGAAAAAAATTTGTTAACCCTTTCCGGAAATAATTTTAGAGGGGGATGAAAAGTCAAAATTCTCGAAAAAAAAATCTGACAGCTTTAATAATACCGTGGCACAAAAATAAAAAGTGTATATGATTTCTTGAAACATTAGAAACTTATAAAAAAATTTACGTTAAAAAAAATGGTCCGGAACTCACCCTTCAGAGGGATGAAAGGGAGGGATGTTTAAACATAAAAAAAATTCCAACATCTTTCCTAATAACGCTGCCAAAAAAAAAAAAATGTATATGATTTCTTGGTACATAAGAAATCTATGAAAAAATTGGCGTCAACAAAAGCAGTCCGGAACTTACCCTCCAGGGGGATGAAAAGTCACAATTTTTTTAAAAAAATCTGACAACTCTCCTAATACCGTTGGCATAAAAATAAAAACTGTATACGATTTCTTGGAACATAAGGGATAATTGGATTATTATATGGTTTTGTAATATCATTGATCTCTGGACGAAATCCATTCTCTAATAACACTTGTAAGACTTCTTGATCCAATAATTCTTGATTTAATAATAGGTGTTTTTTTAAGCCCGATAGAACTTACGATAGGGTTAACTGTCAAACGAACTGTCATACTGCGCTCACTTTTTTATATTTATGATCAGTATACTCTGGCAAATCATCATGAATAGATTGACGCTTGAACAACGCTACCAAATTATCCAGATTTGCTTTGAAAATCAGTCATCAATTCGCGCAACTTATAGGCGACTTCGTAATTTTTATGGCGCACATAATCCCCTATCGGAGCAAGCCATCCGTCGAACTGTGGATAGATTTCATACCACATACTCTCTAAATGATGCAATAACACCAACACGTCGAAGGAACGTATGTACTGAAGAGAATATCGCCGCTGTAAACGTAAGTGTGAAAAAAGATGCAACCTTATCGATTCGTCGTCGGTCGCAGGAATTGGGGCTCTGTCAGTCCACTACGTGGAAAATTTTGCGCAAAGATCTTGGTCTACACCTGTTTAAGATCCAGCTGGTGCAGGAATTAAAGCCTCAAGACCATCATATGCGTCATTTTTTCGCCGATTGGGCTCTAGAGCAGTTGGAAACTGATCCGATGTTTTATCGCATAATTGTGTTCAGCGATGAGGCTCATTTTTGGCTTAACGGGTTTGTTAATAAACAAAATTGCCGCATATGGAGTAAAACCAATCCACAACAGACCCTACAGACTCCATTACATCCAGAAAAATGCACCGTTTGGTGCAGTTTACATGCTGGTGGCATCATTGGACCTTATTTCTTCAAAAATGAAGCCGGAGCTCGCGTTACGGTTAATGGAGAACGTTCGGGGAACGGACTGACGAATAGACAGAACCTGCAGCGGCGAAGCAATACGAAAGTAGATCCACGCTGCAGGTTGGACAGAAGGTGGAGATTCCATCCGCGCATCATTTGTCTATGGTTTTATATCAGACATATGCTGGCGTATGGCGGGTTAGACGGTCTCCGGGGTTGCCGATGCCCTCGCCACGGATGTGCCCGAGCAATCGAGCCCATCCGAGGCCAGAGCTGACGCGACTACGGAACCCGTCACACCGGTGGGTCCCCCCGCGTCTACAGGTAGACAAAGGGGTTCTCACTGATGGTCTGGTTTAGGCAGATTCCCCGTTTTTTTACCGCCAAAACAAAAACAAAAAAAAAAAAAAAAAAAAAGAAAAAATGGAGAACGTTACCGCAACATGATCAATGATTTTTTTTTTTGAAAATACGGATGACATTGATCCAGACGAGATGTGGTTTTAACAGGATGGCGCTACGTGCCATACGGCGACCGTAACCATCGACTTATTGAAATCAAAATTTGGCGATAAGTTGATTTCGAGAAATGAAACTGTCAATTAGCCTCCAAGGTCGTGCGATTTGACACCTCTCGATTATTTCCTGTGGGGCTGCGTGAAGTCACTGGTTTATGCTGATAAACCAGCAACAATTGACGCCTTGGAAGCCAACATTGTTCGTGTTATTCATGACATACGGCCAGCAATGCTCGAAAAAGTGGCCCAAAATTGGATGTCCAGAATGCGCTTCGTCAAGAACAGCCGCGGTGGCCCGAAATCATTTTTAAATGTTAATGCCATGTATTGATCTTTCGAATAAAAAAATTTTTTGGATTAAATTTTAATTTTTTGTGTTATTTTTTACAATTTCAAGTTTTATCGGGCCTAAAAAACACCCTATACGTCAGGATTGAAATCACCTATCATTATTTTATTAATTTTGTCATGCTTGTTAATAAAATTACAGTTTGCGCATGTAAGAAAATCACTTTTACACTTACTAGCAACATAATTTCCGGAACGCTTGTAACAGATGGTTTGGATTTTACAGTCTGTCAAGTAAGAGCGTGGTCGTGTTAATTTATAAAAAAATTTATTTGATGAAACTTTCATATTTATATATACATTGTACACATTACAAACAATGATGCAATTCGGTCAATAATGTGTCCAGTCACCACCGGCGTCGATAATTGCCTGGCATCTCCGAGGCATGCTTTCTACTAATTTGACGGCGTATTCTAGTGGCAAGGATCTCCAGATCCAACGAATTTCGTAAGAGAACTGCTTCAAAGTGTATGTGCGTCTTCCACGAAGCTTCCGTTTAATATATGCCTACACATTTTCAATAGGGTTTGCATCGGGCGACTGTGACGGCCAATCCAATGTAACGATGCCAGATTGAGTCTTCCGCTGAGTACAGAGCTTGCTGCGGTGTTTAGGATCGTTGTCCTCCTGCAGAATCCAATCTTCATTTTTTGTGATGAACCATGGTTTGGCAGATCGCAGTAAAGCCTTTTTGTAGATTTTTATCATTTTCTCGGCATTTAGGTTGTCAGTAAAGAGGTGCAAAGTGCCGAATCCCTGCTTTGAGAAGCAGCCCCAAAGATGCACCTTTATTCCACGTTTTACGGTCCGCTGAACAAGCCTATTGGTGGAAGTTGATCAGGCTCGCGTGAGGACAGAACGTGCCCATAAAGAACATTCATCAGTAAAAATGACATTTCAAAATCTCTATCAATATTCTCATGCGCCCAAGCGAGTCGCTTTGTCACATGTTTTTCAGTCAACAGAGGCTTCTTCATTGTGTTGCGCCATTTCAGATGATGAGTACGAAGATGGGTTCAGATAGTTTCGTAGGATATATCTAAACCTTTTGCTATTAATTTTGCTTGTCCTTGCCGCAGTTTTAAAGCAGGATTCCGCGAAAACAGATTCACTATTCTTTTTTCATCTTTTTTGTTCACTTTTCCTATTGAGCCACGTTCTGGTAAATCATCGACATTTTTAGCCACTTTATATCGCTGTATCTACTTCTGTACGAATGCCTTCGACTTTCTCATATACTTAGCAGCCGCTGATTGCGACATTTTGGGACCTTTCGGGTGGATGCAAAGGAACACAGCCTCGTAGCGCGACGCGTACTTAGCACTCATGGCGTTTAACGTGATTCTCTTCCAAAAGATCAACGACAACTAAATCTTTGTTGACAATGCATTAAGGACAAAGCTTTCTTCCATCGGCTCGCGAAGGAATTAGAGCGAAATCTTTCATTACCTTTCGGTGAAGTCGACCACGCTCTTACTTGACAGACTGTACACTTTTTACTACTATGTCTGTATCTTGTACAATTTCCACAAAGGTTTGTATTTATAATATCAAAAATTTTACAATTTTGATACCATATGAATAGACCCTTTTTTATTTTCTTTTATATGTTTATAAATTGTATCTTTTCTATTATTGCACACATAGTTTTACAGTTTAACCTTGAATATACTATATATGCAGCACTTCATACTTATCATCTATATTAATAAAATTTCTTAAATTAATGTCTTGTGCTACTTCTTTATCACTTTATATATTTTATCAATGTCTATTATCTTCATTGTTGGTTTTTTTTTCGATTTTATAACTGCTATTTAGTTTCTTTCTTAATGTTTTCTTTTATTGTATTAGCACTATCCTCATTCATGCAATTAATTATTATACTGTCTGTCAAAAAAATACCGGGAATTTTAAATTAAAACAACATTTTTACGTTTAATAATCATAATTTATTGGGTTGTCTTCAAAATAGGCTCCATTTGCTCCGATACATCTATGCCAACGGCACTTCCAATCATCGAAACATTTTTTATAGGCGCTTTCCGGGATGGCCTTTAGCTCGCGCGCCGAATTTTATTTTATGGCTTCAATCGACTGAAAACGAGTACCACAGAGCGCCAATTTAAGTATTTTTTTGGAGTTCAAGAGTTTTTGGCGGGAAAGTCGGTCACAATCGTAGCTCGGTGAGACGGCGCGTTATCGTCGTGCAAACTCCACGAGTTGTTCGCCCACAAATTTGGCCGCTTCTTACGGATACGCTCACGAAAACGTTTCATAACGCCTAGGTAAAACTCTTTGTTTACCGTCTGATCCTCTGGAACGAATTCGTAGTGCACCACGCCACGGATATCGAAGAAAGCAATCAGCATCGCCTTCACTTTTGAACGGCTTTGGCGTGGTTTTTTCGGTTTTGGCTCGTTTTTTCCCACCCATTCCTATGCTTGCTGACTTGTTTGCATATCGTACTCGTACACCCACGTTTCGTCACCAGTTATGATGCATTCCATGAATGCGGGATCGAAATTGGCGCGATCCAGCATGTCTGAAGCGACCTGCTCGCGATAGCGTTTTCGAAAGAAATTAAGCTCTTTTGGAACAAGTCTTGCGGCCACCTTTCTCATGCCCAAAATATCAATTAAAATCGTACGTGTGGACTCATGGGATATCTCAAGTTCATGTGCTATCTCTCTCAAGCTGGTATGACGGTTTTCAAGCACCGTTTCCTTAATTTTATCGACGTTATCTGCGGTCGAAGCCGTCGATGGGCGTCCGGAACGAGGCAAGTCTTCGACGACTTCACGACCCTCCTTGAAGGCTTTGTACCACTCATACGCACAGGTTTTCGATAGTGCTTTATCACCAAAAGCTTTTTGCAACATTTTCAATGCATCGGCACACGAAATTTCATTCGCAACACAAAATTTTAGACAAATTCTTTGTTCAACGTAATCACCCATTGTAAAAAATCGGCACGCACTATTGACATCGACTGACTTAACCAGCTACTGTAAACACACTCGTTGACAGATTCCGCTCAAACTTGGCACAGTCATTAAGGACAGTTGTACCAACCTAGAAAAAAAAATTTTACCTGCCTAAATTGCCTCGCCAGATTTAAATCGACAATTCCCGGTACTTTTCTGATAGAATGTAGTTCTTCTAGCTCATTTACTTGATTCTTTTTATGTACTATTTATTTCAAAATTTTCTGTTTGATTTGTTTATTTTTGTTTTTGATTAGCGCTATAAACCTGCCCTCTATCTCATGTAAATCACCGAACGGTAAATTTGAGGTTAGTACAAAGTCAGAGTGGTCTTGACATATAATGAAAGAATTATTAAGTAATTTCACCGCAATCCCTGCATTATATTTATTTACAACTTTACTTGTGTAATAAAAATTACCTCATACTATACACACTACTGCAATAACTTTTTATTTGGATGACATTTGTAATATTTAACGAGAGTGGCATCAGACAGTATGTCACCACCCGGCGCCATCTTTCATATATGATGAATTAAGAATTTTTATTTCTGAAAAACATTCACGCTCGAAATTAACTATAAACTTTTTATCACTCAAAAACATTGGTTAATCCTTTTCTTTTTCCTGATAAAAATGTCAATGCATAAAATTTACGTCCGATCTAAGCCCTTTAAATTATCTTTTGTCAAAGGTCTCTGTGAATTTATAGTTTACTGCAACAGCAAGGGATTTGTTCCCAACCATAATCAGCATAAATTATCACGAAGAATAAAAACGAGGGAACAGACGAAAAATTGAAATCATTTTTCACTTAATCCCCATTTACTACAATAATTTCAGGTAAGTTTAATGAGCATCGCGTTTGATATAGCTTTAAATGAATCAATTCAAAAGTCATTCGAGTATTGAAATTAAGTATTGAATACCAAGCAAAAATATAAAATTGTACAAAGTATTTTTTTAGCTTTTATTTTACTCGTTGTTGGTTTCTTTTTAAACACTAAGGGAAGGTTTACCTTTTTATTGACCAAAACAACAGTTTTTTTTTGGATTTTTTTTTTTCATAGAAGGAAATTAACAAACAACTCAAATTGTTTGCTACTTGTTTAATACAATAAGAAGTACAAAAAATTATTTTATGACAATATCGTGACGGTAATTAATGGCACGCCCCGTAAAGTGACCATCTCCAAAAAAGGTGGCCCGCTGTTGGCCACTCTAGCACCTGCAAAAATGAACGAAAATTAAAAATCGAAAAAGTTTTATAAAATATATGAGTGTAGTCGGCATCTGACCTACAATCATCGCTAAAAATCAAAAATTAACAAAATGGCGGGAATTTGAATTTTTTTTTTATTATTGAGTTTTTTTTCACTCTTTAAAGTACTCTCAAAATAAAAATAATGCATATATCATCTTGATTCTAGTCCACTTTCTAATAAATACTTTAACAATTAAAAAAAAAAAAAAAAAAGGCGATCCATCAAGTAGTTTTTTAGTAATTGTGGCCAACAGTTCGAAAAACTTGGTTTCATGAAAAACGCGTTTAAAGATTTGATTAACGATTAATCTGTATTAACGTCGGTCTCGTTTTTGTTCCATAGCTTTAAAAAATATATATATACGACCAAACGGTTTTGGGAATATACACAGTATGTCGGAAAAGTTCTCGAACTTATTTTGTAGCGCTTGTACGAGTGGCGCCACCTCTTGGACGACATCGGTACTATGTTGCTACATCCCTCTGGAGTGTCTGAGAATTTTTTCACCAGTATCCGTTCATTAGTTGCCGAGATAGACGTGCTTGAGTGAACGTGTGTTTAGTACCCCGGTGCAAGCTCTACGATGGATGAGAAATTTAAACATCGTGGCGCAATTAAATTCTGCTATAAACTTAAAAAAACTTTCGCGGAAACGAAAAAAATGATCGATTCGGCTTACGGTGAAGGTGTAGTGTCGCGTACAACTGTTTACACGTGGTTCAGTCGGTTCAAGAAGGGTAGAGAGTCGTTAGAAGATGACGAGAGAAGCGACCGGCCGTCAACAGCTGTTACCGACGAAAACGAGGCTCACGTGCGCGCGCTACTGAAGCAGGATTGCCACATGTCTCTAAGAATGTTGGCAGACGAACTGAACATGAGCAAGGATAGCGTCGCGTTGATTTTGAAAGAAAAAATGAACCGCGGGAAGGTCTGCTCTCGATTTGTTCCGCACTTTCTCACACCAGAGCAGAAAGAAACTCGCATCCAATGTTGTCAAGATTTTATCGAGACTTGCGACACTACTCCGGGCTTTCTAGCCTCAATTGTGACTGGAGACGAGACTTGGTGCATTCAATACGATCCTTCCACGAAGCGCCAGTCATCCGCTTGGCTCAGTCCGGGCCGTGCGAGGCCTCAAAAAGTGTGCCAACAAAAATCACGAGTAAAGACGATGCTCATCGCTTACTTCGACTCCAAAGGCCTGATACACAAAGAATTTGTGCCCCCAAACACCACCGTGAATGCTGCATATTACGTAGAGGTGTTAAAACGTCTGAAGCGCCGGATTAATCGCATCAGGCCCGAGTACAAGGAACCGGGATCGTGGAGTTCGCTGGATGACAATGCGCCTGCTCATTCTTCGAACATTGTGAAGCGTTATCTCGCCGAAAATCAGATCCCACGCATCATCACGCCCCATACTCGCCAGGTCTGGCTCCAGCCGACTTTTTCCTATTTCCCAAGCTAAAAATGGCCTTGAGAGCGAGAAAGAGAGACCGAAGCTTTTGAAAATTGGCGAATGTTTTTTTTGTCGTGCATTGAATTTAAATTTTTTGTTTTCTATTGTGTTGTATACACTTTGTGAAAGAAAAAGGATATGAAGCTGCGAATTAAATTCACTTCAAAACCTTACAAACTATCAGGCAATTTTTATTCGAGGTTTAACTTTGTTTAGAATAATCTATCGGGGAAGTAGTTAAAATAATACAGCGTAAGAGTAAAATTGGTTGCCTTGGGAAAATACTATAAATTGGGATGAGAACCTTTTTTTTCATTATATTCTAGCTCCGCTATTTTAACAAAGCATCTAGTTCTTATGCGGAGGAGGAAAAGAAGTTGGTCGTCCACGTTGATTCAAATTCCTTCTACAAAATATTTACTCGCTGATATAATAAAACGTTTTACCAACGCACTTACATTTATTTACGTGTAAAGTTTATGATTTTATTTTCAATGTTGAATTTTCCAATAGACTTTCCGATGACAAAGTTTTAAGCGTTTGTGGTTTCAATTTCCGAAAATTTAAACGTCTTAAAGTAGTAATAGAGTATCTATAAATTATTCAAGGGCGATTCCCTTTAAATAAGATGTTTGCGTAAGTTGCTCTTAGACCCAAGCGCCTGTATTTAGTCGAAACATTTAATTAACGCTTGGCTTTGTCGACGTTAATGCTTTTCGAAAAGTTTAATACATCGTTTCTCATACATCGCGTGTAATTAAATTGATAATATTAACGTTATGTACTAACTTGTTTTGCGATATTTTGTAAAAGCGATAATTTGAAAGGTGTTAAACGTTAATTAATTGTAAATTGATTACATTTTTTTAATTTGTCAAAATTTGTTAAGTTACGAGAAATTTCTACATGATTAGAAAATGTTTGTCTAATTTTATTGCTTCATTAATTCTGCAATACTCATGTTTTATTTTTAAACAGTCATAAATTTAAGCATTTAAATGTTATTTGAAGGACATACAATTTAAACAATAATATTTATCAAACAATGAATTTCTACTTTTTTTCAATAATACTATTGAAATTTCATATTTTTTCAAATATAAATATTTATAAATTTTTTTTTTTTATGTTATTTCCAATGTTATTTCCGGTGTTATTTCTACGTTGTTTTTGAGGAAAATTAAAACTTTGATAAGAAAATGTTTAAGTTGAGAATTATTATTTTAAAATACACGAAGAAAATTAAATAATGACATTTGTTGTATTAAATAATACCGTATTAAATAATGATATTTGTTTAATCTTTTGTAGAAATAAAAAAAGTAAAAGTGAAATTGTTTTTACTGTTTTTTAGCGCTCGAATATTTCCGCAAATGAAAAATTATTTTGAAATTTTCGTCAATTGTAATTTTTAAGAAAAATTATATAGTTAAACAAATATTCGAAGCGTTTCTTTTTACTGCGATTTTGTGGACTAGCATGGTAGATATAGTTTCGTGGTACTGTTTAGAAAACAGAAGTATCGAGCATCACTGATTATATCCGAAGGAAAAGAAAACTGATTGCCGTGCAAACAAGTGAAGAATTCAAGCAAGAAAAAAAAGTCAACTTCTTGATTATTAATAAAATAATCGACTTTCATAGAAAAGGAGAGTAGCGGCTCCGTATGTCGTCGTCTCGAATGTAACTTGTGTTACGTCTTCAAGCAAAAGTCAAAAAATTTTTCCGCTTTTCTTTTATATCTTTTCGTAAAAAAAGTCTTACGAAGGCGAGTTATCCCAACTCCCTCTGCGCAGGCTAAAAATAGATGCGCACATGTGCACATCTATTAGTGCAGGACTAAGATACATAGATACACTTTTCTTTTTTCTTTATTTTAAAATTCAAATTTGTTTAACTAATATATGCCAGTTATTGAACCTAAAACGATTTTACGTACTTTAATAGAATAAATTTTAATTTTCAAAATATAATATACTTAAAAATATATTATATTTTGAAATATAAAATATATCAAAAATATAATTGAATAATAGTAGTTAAAATATAAGAATGTATTTTAAAGTTATGTTTAATAATTATGATTAATTTATTATTAATATTAATATTAACCAAACTAGAAATTAAATCTATTATTAATATGATTTTATCATTTATCTAACTTAAGTTTATCTTTAATTGCATTTCATGTTATTTATTAATTTTTAATTATCGGTTTTTATTTTTTATTATTATTAAATTTTGTATATACTTTTAATTTTAAGTATAATTTTGAGAATTCTCTTGGAACAATTTTTTTAATAGTTAATATATATTATATATTTAATATAATTATATATTTGTTGACATTTAGTCATTATTAATATTAATAATAATCCTAAATAAGTTATTATTATATTATATTTTGTTTTAGTTATTTCATTCAATTGATTTTATGTAATATTATAATTAATTTTAATTTTACAGCAGTTTCATAATTTTTATACGATAACCTAATTTTACATATTATTATTAATAATTCTAAAATACTTGCGTATAATTTTTAAGAATATTTTAGCTTATATTTTAAAGTCGAGAGGGGAAAACGCATGAGTGGGAGAAGTCCCAAGCATACTCATCTCCCTCTACCCTACATCATGCTTTCTCTCTTCTATTTATTGTTGTACATATGATGCAAGGACGTGATTTTCTTTCCGCTCGGGTTGCGCAATATTAAAATTTTAAGGTCACGGTTAGAAGTAGGGAGAAAAACCTTTTTTCTTGACTTTTTCATTTGACGTTTTCTAACCCCTCCGTACTTCTATCTCCTATCTGCGACTTAATAACGGGCCTTATGGGCCGACTTTTGTATAAAAAGGGCAAATTTCTGTAAATTGATAGCAGTTCTGACGAGCTTCGGCTCAAGTCACTCGCTCTTTTCGTCCCGAGCAGCCTACGTGCACTCGATCGAGGCTTTTACTAAATTCAGAGAATAAAAACGCATTCAAAACGAAATTTTTCGATTTTTTTTTCCTAGTTGAAATTTTCTATATCTAAATTTTTCTATTTTCAAATTCTATTTTCGACAGTTTTCTAAGTTCATTTTTTTGAAAATTTTTCTCAGTTCAAGTTTCAATTTTTAACGTAAATTTTTCTAAGTTTAACTAACATTATACAAATCTCTAACTCCAAATCCTTGGTGTATCCGATTGATTCCAACGCTTGTAACGTTCCATCTTCCTAGTATATTAATATGTTTCTATTATCTTCAAAATTCAATACTGATTCGGTAAGGTGAGTAATTAAGCAACGCCATGATAGTTACCGTCAATTTTAATCCATTTTATATAATTTTTCTAAACCTGCACGGTTGCAGTCGTCAAGTAAATTTTAGTCATTGATAAACCGCCAACGTAGAACTTTCGCTCTGCTAGTCCGAACTATTGCGAAAAATCGTAGGTTCAAAATAACGCCAAACTTACGCGTTAATTAGTTTAATTTATTGCGAATTCAATGAGCGCAGTAGCAAATTAAAATTGTGACGTAATAGTGCTCCGTGTACTATTCCGGACGTCACATATATTAGGTGCGCAACTAAGTTCTCGCTGTTTTTCTTGATGAAAATGCAAAATTATTGTAAAAAAATAGTTACAGATGCATCATTCGAAGTATTGCCCATCGTTAGGTACAACTTCTTCCCATTTTTCTGGCAGAGCTCAAATACTATTACAGTATAAGTGTTCGTCTTTTGAAGATATCCTCGAATCAAGCCAATTTTTGATATCTTCTTTATGAGCGGAATTGCTGATCAGCCAGACCATGTGCCATCGAACGGAACAAATGATAATCGAACGGCATAATACCTAGGGAATGTGGGGTAAGGCTTCCCATTTGAGCGTTTCCAAATAGGTTTTAACGGGTCCGGAAACGTGAGGCTGAGCGTTGTCATGCAGTAGAATCACTATTTCGTAACTCTGCTCGTATTGTAATCGTTTTTCGCGTAGTGCTTGGCTCAATTAAATTTGAAACCGTTGCCCAGTGATGGTTTCGTTTTGTTTCAACAGCTCATAATAAATAATACCGACCTGGTCTCACCAAATATACAGCATAACCTTCGCAGCGTGAATATTGGGCTGAGCCGACGACGTAGAAGCATAACCGGGCAGTCTCCATGACTTTCTTCTCTTTGGGTTGTTGTAATGAATCCATTTTTCATTATCTGTCACGATGCGATGAAGAAAAAATCCTTCCTTTTTGCCGCTGAAGCAGTTGTTTGAAGGCAAAAAAAACGACGCTCAACGTCCCTTGGCTTCAAATCATAAGAAGCCCAAGTCCCCTGCTTTTGAATCATTTCCAATGCATGTAATCGCTTAGAAATGGCTTGGTGGGTAACTCCTAATACTAAAGCAAACTTATTTTCCGTTTGGCATGGATCCTCGTCGAGCAATGCCTTCAATTCAGCGCCTCCGAAGGTTTTTGGCCTTTCTTCACGTGTACGGTCTTCAATATCGAAATCACCGTCTTTGAAGCGACAGAACCAATCACAGCACGTTGTTTCACTTATTGTTAGAGCAGTATCTCCGTAAACGTTTTGAAGCTTCTGATGTGCTTCACCTAGTGTTTTCTTCGAACGAAAGAAGAAAAGTAACAATTCCCACAAATGACGATTATTTGGCACAAAATGAGACTTTTTCACACAACCAAAAATATATGACGCCAAAACAAAATCACTAATGTGTCAAAGCGATTTGTTTACCATATACCTAAGCTTGCTTCATGACGTTTTAGATGTCGAAATCGACAAGCACTTACTGCTAGAGTCATCTATTGACAAACAGCGAGAACTTAGTCGCGCACCTAAGAGTAAACATTGCCTTATCTTTTTAAGGGTGCTCTTTTCAATGGTGATTGGTAGAATTTTCTAAAATAACTTTTAACTATGGAAAAATTAAAAATTAACCAAGAAAACGTGATTTTCCGATCAAACTTTTGAAAAAAAACTGAAGTTTCGTTTATTTAACATTTTTTTATACGTCTGAAACCTATTTTAATCAAAATATCGAGTCATTTTAACCTTTATAAATTAAAGATGGCTCGAGTGAATTTTATAAAAAAGCAGATTTAACTGAAAATAAAATGTAATATGTTTATCACATTAAGCCTTCAATTTCCATCAAGATATAGTAAGGTTATCCATCAAATTTTTGAGAAAATATTAATTAAAGTCATGTTATTTAACATTGTTCTTGAAACATAGGGCTTTAGAGCTAGTTAATATAATAACTACGATATAAAAAGGCAGATCGTGCTAAAAAAATTAGGAGGGTATTATCTTTTTAACGGAGATTATGATAATTTAAAAAAATGTATGGATAATCAGACTAATTAAAGAGAAAATAAACGTTAAATGCTAAAAATTATTGTCTAGTGCTCAAAAATAAGACGTTTATTGCGCATGCTTTACATAGTGTGTCCCATGGAAAACGGAACTTTTTCAAAATAAAGACAAAAACTCAATATTCCGGCAAATCTCATTTATTTTATTCAAAATAGTCTCCTTCCGCATCAATACAACGTTTTGCACGATCAATTAACATATCGAATGAGTTTTTGAGATCATTTTTATCCATCGACTTTAGTATGTCGGTCGTCGCTCTTTGGATGGCCTCTACGTCGGCATAACGTTTTCCTTTCATAGACAAGTACAATTTGGAGAACAAGTAGAAGTCGCACGAAGCCAAATCCGGCGAGTACGGTGAATGGTTGATGGTTAAAATGGAATTTTTGATCAAAAAATCCGTGATCAAGTTCGATCGATGAGACGGGGCATTATCATGCAACAAACGCCAGCTCCCTTTTTCACGGTATTGTGGCCGCACACGACGAATACGGCTGAGCAAACGCTTCATAACACCAAGATAAAACACAGCAGTACGAGTAATCGTTTGACCAGGTGGAACGAATTCACGATGAATAATACCCTCCGAATCGTAGAAACAAATCAACATTGTCTTCACTTTTGACTTTTCAAGACGACTTTTTTCGGATTGGGCTCGGTTGAGTGCTTCCATTCAGCACTTTGACGCTTGGTTTCGGGATCATATTGAAAACACCATGTCTCGTCACCAGTCACAATTGAATATTTCAAGTTTGGGTCCTTTTTTGACTCTTTAATCAAATCCTTACAATGTTGAATTCGGAGCAATTTTTCGTAGTCGGTCAATTTGTGTGGAACAAAGCGTGCACACACCTTCCGTAGATTCAAATGATCGGTTAAAATGCGATGAATTGAATTTTTGGACATATTCAATTCCATTTCCATGTATCGCAATGAAGATTTTGGCTCATTTTTTATAAATTCACGCACTTTGTCAATTTTACTTTGAGTAACCACAGTATTCGAAGGACCTGGATGTTCGTCGTCCTGAATGTCTTCACGACCTTCTTGGAACCGCTTATACCACTTATACACTCTCATACGGGATAGACAATTATCGCCATAAACTTGTTTCAGCAAATTATGCGTCTCAGTAAAGGATTTACCGAGTTTAAAACAGAACTTAATATTTGCTCTTTGTTCGAAGTCCATTTTTCGACCGATGCTACAAACACACTGTCACTTTGAGCGCGATATTTTTGTTTCCATTGAGCCAAATGTCATACAATTTTGACAGGATGTCAGTTAAGAATGGACCTTTCCATTGCTAACATCCATCAATAGGTGGCGCCAATATAAATCGATGTTTTGAAAAAGTTCTGTTTTCCATGGGACACACTGTGTAGTACCGTAAAGCCAACAAAAAAAAGGTTTAGGTATTGTAAGTATAAATGCTAAATAAATTCTCAGATTACTTTTTTTTCTAGATCTTTCTTTCTCAATTAGCTGTCCATATTTACCTTCCAACATATTTTCCTTAGTGATCCTTCTTCCTTGTTTGTCATAGTTTTTTCAAATTCATCGATCTTGCTAAAAGTCTTGTTGCTAATTTATCCCTTTTTGTTTCCCACATTATTAGGTACAACAGCGTTTGTCTGCTTAATCCCAGCGTCGATCTGACAAATTTATACTGTATTCTCTCTAGCTCTTCTTGTTCTTTCCTTTCCCATATCTCTGCGACATATGCCAACACACTCTTTACTAACGCGTCGAACAGATCTATCTTCAGGTGCCATTCCTCTCTCATCAGCCTCTCTCCTGTCTCCTAGACTTCTCTTAGTATCTTATTTGCCTTTTCTGCCAATCATCTTATCTGTTCTTTTTCTTTTTTATTTTCCTTCCACATATATCTAGGTATAATATTTTGTTAACTGTCTCTAGTCTTTGTCCTTTTCAATTTAATACGTGTTCCTTTCTTCTTCATCCCGCTTTTTTACACATCTTCTTCAGGTACTTCTCTAACCTCTCCAGCATTCTGTCCATTCTTTTTTCATCTCTCGTTAGCAGCACTATATAGTATGATCCGCGTACGATAACGTCCAAATCTTCTTGCTTCCAATTACTATCTCTCCTTTCTGTTCTTTGCTCATTTCCTCTTCCAAATACGCCAGCATTATGTTGAATAACGTGGAGCTTATCGGGCATCCTTTTTTAACCCATCTTTTCATCTCTTTATCTTTTCTGAAACTCTTCCCTTATATTTTATCCTGCAAAAGGTCTCTTCGTATATTCCTTTTATTCTTTCCGTTGTTTTTGTACTTGTACCTCTTTTATCCAGTGCTTTCTACAACTCTTCTCTATCCAAATTGTCGAATGCTGCTTTCAAATCTACAAATAATAGCACCGCTTTTCCTCTTATTTTATTACACTCACAGTCCACTATACTTTGTAGGCAATAATCTATTTATTTAATACGTAATTAAGGGGAGGTTCTCATCTAGCGACCCAAAAATTACGTGATTTTCACGATTTTTTTTCTCATAGAAGGAAATAAATAAAGTAGTCAAATTTCTTGGTACTTATTAAGTATATTATTAACTACTTTTACAAATTTTTTTGAACATAAATACCGAATAGTTTATTAGTTATATGCATTGAAAAATAGTCATCGAAAAAAAAGACACCTCCACGGGCGGCAAGGTAACTCATCCAATTTTTGTCTGAAATCAAAAAATCAAACTTTGTTATAAACTAGAAGACATTTGCTGGATCTTGAACTAAAATTATGAAGAAAAGTTGAAAATTAACAAAATGGCGGACTTGCAACAAAAGAAATATCTTTTTGCACTTTTTTTTGCTCTAAAAAGTGCAATAACAATAAAAATAATCATTGTAAAATTATGATTTTAGGTCAAGATCCAGCAAATTTAATTACCTTTAAAATAAAAAAAAATTCATTTCGATATCTATAATAGTTTTTGAGATATCTTGCCACCCGTCTCAAAAAACATGGTTTCGAGAAAAACGCATTTAAAGTTTTAGTACGCGATTTAATACGTAAAAAGACGACTTCGGTTTTTTGACTATAACTTTAAAAATAAATTGAATTCGGCAAAATGGGTTTCACGAGCGTATTCTACGAGACATTTGCCAACTTCTTAAGCAAAAAAAAAAATCGATTTTTTGGTCGTGCTTGATGAGAACCTCCCCTTAACTCGTTATTATATGTATATGTTCTTCTCCGACTGGCCGTACGAAGACAATACAAAAGAGGGGGAGAGAGAAAAACGGAGAGAGAAATATTTAGATAGAGAAGCAGAGAGAGAGAGAGAGAGAGAGAGAGAGAGAGAAGCAGAGAGAGAGAGAGAGAAGCAGAGAGAGAAGCAGAGAGAAGCAGAGAGAGAGAGAGAGAGAGAGGAGGTTGCACAAGTTGGCTTTCCTAGGACGACAATGCCTGTCGATTTAGCAGGGAGACTCGTGCGTGAGCGACAGTTTGTATGAATAAAAGCGCGAGCGGGAATCTTTTCATGAGCTCGGGGCGCGCGCGCAGCCGCGGTTGAGTAGATTACGCCAAGTAATACCAAAAGGATAAGGCAGTTGAGCTTGATTTCCTCTATCATTCTCTCTTTCTCTTTATCGTTTCGTATAGTTTTTACCTCGATATGTACTTTAGTTTACTGCATTCATCTTTCTCTCCCTCCTTTTTCTGCGTATTTACATATACGAACACATGCGTATACGTTGACTTAACGGCAGCATTATAACGTATTGCTAACCATGAGCTAATGAAATTCCGAGTTTATTGTTTGAGACTGACTTTTTTTTCCATTTCCTCGGACAGAATTTTGTCCTGGCTTGGTGATAAGATAAATGTTTGCGTTAAGCGTAGAAATATTGTCTTGATTACTTTAATCAACTTTTTATTTTTCTTCTTCTTCTCTTAATAAAATAAAACATTTTACATAATTAAATTTAATAAAGTGTTTGGTTTCTTAATAAATAGATTATAAAAAAACTACAATATCATTGTGATTGAGATAGTAAAATATTACAACTTGAAAAATTTTTCTTTAACAATTCAAAGTAAACAGTTTGTCGAGGTTTCATTTTTTAACTGTAAATGAGATGATTGCTTGATTCCGTTAGAACAAGTATATTTTACTTTTATTGAAATATATTATAAAACAAATCACGTTTACAAAGATACTTTGATTAAATTGACCTTTTAGAAAAAAAATTCTCGAATAAATTTTATGCACTTTTTTTTTCTTATTTGGTTTCGGTGAATTTACAAACAATATTTATAAGAATAAATATGGCAATTAAAAATAAAAAGAAAAAATAAAATTAACCGATCGATAAAATAACATATGATTAAAATGTAATAATTTCAATTAATAGATAAAATTTGAAGA